>JAQZBX010009605.1:0-45821 GCA_029593785.1 Cabassous unicinctus | reverse complement strand
AAAAAAAAAAAAAAATTCTAGCCAAGAATTCTCTATTCCACAAAGCTGGCATTCAAAAATGATGGGGAATTCAAAATATTCACAGATAAACAGAAATTAAGAGGGTATGCCAATAAGAAAGCTGCCCTTCAAGAAATACTAAAGGCAGTGCTGCAGGTTGAAAGGAAAAAACAGAGAGAGAGAGAGTTGAAGGAGGGTATATATTAGTAGGACACTATATATTAGTAAAAGAGGTACTCTTTCAAGAAGAACAGTCATAAACATTTATGCACCTAACCAGGGCACCTCAAAATACACAAGGCAAACACTGTAAAAACTAAGTGGAGAAGCCTATACAATTATAATGGGGGAATTTAATACTCCATTATCACCATTAGACAAAGACTTTGAATAATACATTTGAGGA
Source organism: Cabassous unicinctus (assembly GCA_029593785.1). Lineage (NCBI taxonomy): Eukaryota > Metazoa > Chordata > Mammalia > Cingulata > Chlamyphoridae > Cabassous > Cabassous unicinctus. The sequence continues at coordinate 45,415 of JAQZBX010009605.1, read as the reverse complement.
TCTAAGCCTAATAGACATATACAGAACACTACATCCAAATACAGCAGGATATACTCTTCTTGAGTGCACATGGATCATTCTCCAATAGACCACATGCTAGGTCACAGAACAACTCTCAATGAATTCAGAAGGATTGAAATTATACAAAGTAATTTCTCTGACCACAATGGAATAAACCTGGAAATCAGTAAGGGCCAGAGAACCAGATTAGGCACAAAAGATGTGGAATTTAAACAACACACTCTTAGAGAAGCAGTGGGTCAAAGAGGAAATTACAAAAGAAATCAGTAACTACCTTGAAACAAATTAAAATGATAACACAACATATCGAATCCTACAGGATGCAGTAAAAGCTGTACTGAGAGGGCAATTCATAGCCATAAATGCATATATCAAAAAAGAAGAGCTAAAATTGAAGACCTAACTGCACTGGAGGAATTAGAAAAAGAACAGCAAACTAATCCCAAAGGAAGTAGAAAGAAGGAAATAACAAAGATTAGAGCAGAACTAAATGACATAGAAAATTTAAAAGCACTAGAAAAAAGAAACAAAATCAAAAGCTGGTTCTTTGAGAAGATCAATAAAATTAAATAACCCTTAGCTAAACTAAAAAAGAGAGAAGATGCAAATACACAGAATAAGAAATGAGGAAGGGAATATCACCACTGGCCCCACAGAAATAAAGAGTATTATAAGAGGATACTTTGAAAAATTATATGCCAACAAGAAGGATAATTAGAGGAAATGGAAAAACTCCTAGAAACACACAAGCAGCCTACATTGACAAAAGAAGAAATTGATGAACTCAACAGACCAATCACAAGCAATGAGATTGAATTAGTCATCAAAAACCTCCCAACTAAGAGCCCAGGACCAGACAGCTTCACAGCTGAATTCTCCCAAACATTCAAGAAAGAACTAACACCAATCCTGTTTAATCCCTTTCAAAAAATAGAAGTAGAAGGAACATTGCTTAATTCATTCTATGATACCAAAATTACCCTAATACCAAAGCCAAACAAAATGCCACAAGAAAGAAAATTTACAGACCTGTCTTTCTAATGAACTTAGATGCTAAAATCCTCAACAAAATACTTGCTTATCGTATTCAACAACACATCAAATGAATTATATACCATGACCAAGTGGGTTTCATCCCTGATATGCAAGAATGGTTCAACATAAGAAAATAATGAATGTAATCCACCATATAAACAGATGGAAAGAAAAAAATCACATGGTCATCTCTATAGATGTAGAAAAAGCATTCAACAAAATACAGCACCCTTTCCTGATAAAAAGACTGCAAAAGATAAGAATGGAAGGAAACTTTCTGAACATGATAAAGGGTATATATGAAAAACCCACAGCTAACATCATATAAAATGGTGAAAACCTAAAAGCTTTCCCTCCAAGATCAGGAACAAGACAAGGATGCCCACTATCACCAGTCCTATTTAACATTGTGTTAGAAGTACTTGCCTGAGCCCTTAGGCAACAAAAAGATATAAAAGGCATCCAGATTGGAAAGGAAGAAGTCAAAATTTCACTATTTGCAGACGACATGATCCTATACATAGAAAGCCCTGAGAGATCTACAAAAAAGCTTCTAGAACCTATAAATGAGTTCACTGAAGTCACAAGCTACAAGATCAATGCTCAAAAATCAGTAGCATTTCTGTACACCAATTATGAGAAATCTGAGGAAGAAACCAAGAAAAAAAATACCATTTACAATAGTTACTAAAAGAATCAAATACCTAGGAATAAATTTAACTAAAGTTGTAAATGCCTTATACACAGAAAACTATACAACACTGTTAAAGGAAATCAAAGAAGACTTAAAGAAATGGAAAAATATTCCCTGTTTGTGGATGGGAAGACTAAACATCATTAAGATATCTATCCTACAAACTGATCTGCAGATTTAATGCAATCTCAATAAAAATCTACACAGCATTTTTTACCAAATTGGAAAAACTAACTATGAAATTTGTTTGGAAGGGCAAGAGACCCCGAATAGCCAAAGACATATTGAAATAGAAAAATGAAATTGGAAGAATCACACTACCTGACTTTAAAACATACTACAAAGCTACACTGGTCAAAACTGCATGGTATTGGCACAAGGATAGACATATCAACCAATGGAACTGAATTGAGAGTTCTGATATAGATCCTCGTATATACAGTCATCTGATATTCAACAAGGACACCAAGCCCACTCAACTGGGAGAGAAAGGCCTCTTCAACAAATGGTGCTTGGAGAACTGGATATCCATATCCAAAAGAATGAGAGAGGAACACCATCTCACATCTTATCTAATAATCAACTCAAGATGGATCAAAGATCTCTATATAAGAGCCAAGACCATAAAGACCTTGGAAGATAATGTAGGGAAGCATCTACAGGATCTCGTAATAGGAAATGCCTTCATGAACTTCACACCCAAAGCATGAGCAGTGAAAGAAAAACATAGATAAATGGAACCTCCTCAAAATTAAAACCTTTTGCACCTCAAAGGAGTTTGTCAAGAAAGTGAAAAGACAGCCTATCCAATGGGAGAAAATATTTGGTAACCATATATCTGATAGTAGCCTAACATCCAGCATATATAAAGAAATCCTATATCTCGAAAATAAAAAGACAACTCATTTAAAAAATGGGCAAGTAATTTGAACAAACACTTCTCCAAAGAAGAAATACAAATGGCTAAAAAGCACTTGAAAAGATGCACAACATCACTAGCTATGAGAGAAATTCAAACCAAAACTACAATGAGATATCATCTTACACCCATTAGACTGGTGGCTATTAAAAAAAACAGAGGACTACAAGTGTTGGAGAGGATGTGGAGGAATGGGAACCCTCATGCACTGCTGGTGGGAATGTAGAATGGTCCAGCCATTGTGAGGACAGTATGGCAGTTGCTCAAAAAACTAACTATAGATCTGCCATATGATCCAGCTTGCTGTATATACTTAGAAGAAATGAAAGCAAGGACATAAACGATAGATGCACACCAATGTTCATAGCAGCATCATTCACTATTGCCAAAAGTTGGAATCAACTTAAATGCCCATCAACAGATGAATGGGAAAACAAAATGTGGTACATACACACAATGGAATATTACTCAGCTGTAAGAAGGAACACAGTACTAACACATGGGATAACATGGACGAATCTTGAGGACCTTATGTTGAATGAAGGAAGCCAGGCATTGAAATACAAATATTACATGACCTCTCTGATATGAATTAAGCAAATCGAGCAGACTCAGAGAGCTAGAGTCTGGATGATAGGTTTACAGGAAAAAAAGGGAGAAGTTTGTGAGCCAACTCCCGTACAGGTGAAATCCATGATAAGGTGGAAGTGAGCAGTTGTGCAGGGAAGGAATATGACAGGGGTGTAGTGATACCATTGGGTTGGGCAGTTCAAGCTTGACAGGGGGTTAAGGTGGGGAGGATGGGTTGGACGGTCCATGGAATTGGGGGGAGGTTTGGGGGAGGGAGCTGGTGAACACTGGGCATTGGTGGGTACACGGTTGAAACTACAATGTTGAGAAATCTTTTCTGGCAACATGACAAGGAAGAGTTACTGGTTTAGGGTGTTGGATGGGGGGGCATTCGGGACAGGGCACACATGGGGCAGTCTTCTAGGGAATGTGTGAGTGACCATTTTGTCATAGTGTGTTGTATCAGTGGGTGGAGACCCACATAATAAGCAGGAAGGAGTTGGACTCCCATCCTGGGGAGGCCCAATATGTTCTCAAACAGAAGTGTGGGTGTCTCTTAAGAGCATGGGTGGTTCATAATAGGGGAGGACAGACCAGTATGTCAAGCCTTCAATGTTGTTGCAAGTAACTATGAATCTTGTTCTTCAAGGAGTGAAGCCTGGTGGTTGCCGTGGGCCCCAAGGGGAGGGGGAAGGAGGAATAGAATATATGGAAGAGGGGGTATTTAGGGGGCAATGGAAGTATTCTGCATGATCTTGCAATAACAGATACAGGCCATGTTAAATTTCATCAAAAATTTATGAAAGTGTATGGTCTATATGGGACCATACGGGATATGGGATCAAAACCCCCTGTCAATTAGAGGTGGAGTGGGCATTACCATCCCCAAATCCTCTGGTTTGGGGAATAAAATATGGACTAGAGTAGACTTACTGGTATTCTGCTATAGACTTATTGGGATTCTAGCAATGGAAGAAATTATATCATGGATGTGGAGACAGTGGCCACTGGAGGTGCTGAAGTCAGGGAGAGGGAAAAAGAGGTGTAACATGGGGGCATTTTCAGGACTTGGAATTGTCCTGAATGACAATGCCATGATAGATACAGGCCATTATATATCTTGCCGTAACCTACAGAATTGAGTGGGAGAGTGTAAACTACAATGTAAACTATAATCCATGCTTAGTGGCAATGCTCTAAAACGTGTTCATCAAATGCAATGAATGTACCACACTAATGAAATAAGTTGTTAATGTGGGGGGAAAGTGGGAGGTGTGGGGAGTGGGGCATATGGGAATCCTTTATTTTTTTGTTATGTAACATTTTATGTAATCTAAGTATTCTTTAAAAATAAATTAAAATATATTTTTTTAAAAAGAGAGAATATTCTAGTTCAATGAAGCTTCTTAAATACTTTTTGGAAAAATCACATATCAAAAAATAATAGATTCCCATGCATTTGTCACTTGCCTTACTAAACATCCCAGCACCATCTAAGACTGTTTCCTTGGACTAACTGCTGCCAGCATTCTAGTGAGTTATATTCTCTCTTCATCCTCCTTTAACAGTTTCCTTTTCCATCCAGCCCAGTGACTACTCCATATCCCATTCATCTTGTTTTAAACAATCTGATATTCTTACCATTCTAATTAGATCTACCTTGTCCAATCATCCTCACTCTCCTACCCACAATAAGCTGGGAATGATAACTCCGGTCTCCAAATTGCCATTCTCTCCTATTAGAGCATCTTCATCAAAGCTTTGTCATCTTTATCTAGAGCCACTTTGCACCTTCTCTACTAGGTTGTGAGCTGTCTAAGAGAAAAGAACACTCCCCATTCATCTTTGAATTCACTTAGCACCTAGCACAGGTACAAAGGGTGCCTCTTAAATTGCTTATTGGATTAATAAATAAATTAAGACCAGTTAACATTATCTCATGGAACAGTCTTAACAAATCAGGCAAAGCCATAGAATAATCTGAGGATGTTCTCAATTGATCCAGAATTCAACCCTATTATTGGGATTTTAATATTTGTTCCCTACATTTGGCCTTAAAAATAAATGATGAAATGTTTGTAGAGGAACGAATGTAAGGGTGTTTACTTCTATCAATAATTGTTTCTTCAACACCCCATTAAAAGCTGCCTCTAGAAAACATATTCTAAGTAAAATATACACCGAAGGAAGATAGGAAATTATTGTCATTGACCCCACAAGGGAGAGTGTAAGTAATTGTTTTAGATATTATATCAATTGAAAAATTAAAGTCCTGTGGGACATTTTTTCTGGGAAATAAGTGAATGGAAGTGCAACTACTTTGGGACACAAAAAATGCTCATGCTTCTTTCAGTTTTGAAAGGCCATTACTTGGCAAGCACAGGAACTCGATCTTCGTTTTCATACTGTCTAAAAGAAAATATATGCAGCTTGCGATCTAAAAAATAGATGACCAGATTTTGAGTACCATAAAATGAAAAAAAAAAAGTAGCCAGTTTTGATTTATTTTCCAAATTTCCCTGATAACTCTCCAAATTTCAGATGAGAAGGGAGTTACCAGACAGATTGACATATTCTGTTCCAGGTAAGTGGCTAGTTGAATTAACTATGATTTCACATCTAATCATTGCCACATTTAAGAGCAATACTTTTGCCCATGTTTTATAAATAAATCCTTGAGACTTACACTCTTTCTTGAAAGTAAATAGCAGATATTCAGGGTGATGGTCATCTCTCCTTTTGGATGGTGCAAGATCTTCTTCTCTAAACTGGATGACTGAGAGTGAGTAAGATCAGAGCTCTCTTTGCATTAGTGCATTTGCTTCCCTTAAGGGGAGGAGTAATGTGTGATTGCCAGGCACTGAATTTCCCTTCCTGGAAGTAGGCAAAACTTACTCCGGTTTCTACTGCAAGGGTGGTTCCAATTCTGAGGTATCAGGGTTCTTATGAAATTTCATTTTTTTTTTAAATTTTTTCTTCTGAATATTAAGAGTTACTCCCAAGCTATGAAAATGTATTGAGATACAGAATAAGATAAGAGAAATCAAGTTTAAAAATAAAATGCAAAACAGAAAGAGAGATTAACGAAAAGAATAATTTGAGATGTTTAAAAGAATAAAATATAAGCATCCTAATGAAAAGGAAAATATTTGGGAAGTTTGTAAATTCATGTATGTTAAAAGATATATTATAGTAAATCTAGAAGAACATTGGAATATGTGCAGAGATATTAAAATCAACCACAGATGCCAGTGTACTAAAAGTTAAATTTTTTGCTTAAAAGGTAGTAGCTTTATCAATCTAAAGTAGTTATAAGACAAATCAAGCAGGCAAAAAGCTTAAAACCATTGTGCATAATAACAATTAAATGAGCGATTTCATTATTAAAAGCTAAACAGACTATATAAAAATCATCATAACAAACTAGATTATTTGAAATAGTAGAAATGGAAGGAAAGTATGCTTTGAACCCAATTAATTATTGGCTTCCATTGTTAATACATTTAACAAACATTTCCTCATTTATTATTAATAAACATAATAAACATAATAATTGTTCACTAGGTCTTAAACTATATAGAGAGAACTCATTTCAGTAGTGACATTTTTTTTTACATTAAAAAGGAACTATGAGACAACCAGCAAGATGGTGGCAGAGTAAGGCGCTCCAGGGTCAGCTCATGCTACAGGGCAGTTAGTAGTCACCCAGAGCTATCTAAAGCACCTGTTTGGGGACCAGAAGAGCATCCTGCAACATCCTTGAAAGAATGGAAGGAGGAGACTGCCCACCTGCAGAGAAGAATAGTGAGTAGAGCACTCCACGCCCCAGAGGCTGGTGCCCATCCTCCACTGGAGGCACAAGCCACCGCAGGAGCTATTGTGTGGAATTGGAAGCTCCACTTCCCAAAAATGAGGGAGGAAGAGATGATTGGGCACCAGTTCCAGCTACTGATCAGTAAATTTGGTGGGCTAAAGTATAATCCTAAGAACAGCTAAAGTTTAAATTTGTCCAAGTCAGAAAGAGGCCGGTAGTCGCCATTTTAACTCCACCCCTGGCATGAGGGGAAGTGGCGCTGACTGAAAATCACAGTGTTGGTTGGGACCAGCTTCTTTCCATCCAGATCAGATTGCAGCTCTAGCATAAGCCCCAGCCCCACCTCTGGCAGGGAGGAAGCTGGGGGGACCTGCACCAGCCTCTCCAGGAAAATACAGGCCACGCCACAGAGGCTGGAGATCATCATACTTTGGCAGCACAAGCTGTCCCAGGAGCTCTGTGGCTGGAATTGGAAGTTCCATTTCCTAAAAACAGGGGAGGAAGAGACGTTTGGCCACCAATTTCAGCTACTGATTAGTAAATTGGGCTGGCTAAAATATAACCTTAAGAACAGCTAAAGTTTGAACCTGTCCAAGTTGGAGAGAGGCTGGTAGCTGCCTTTTTGACTTTGACCCCAGCATGAGGGGAAACAGGACTGACTGAAAATCACAGTGATGGTAGAGACTAGTTTCTTTCACCCAGATCGGCCTGCAGCCCTAGGCTTGGCTTCAGCCCCACCTCTAGCAGGGAAGAAGCTGGCATGCCCTGCACCAGCCTCTCTGGGTAACTGCAGGTACATTCAGCTGGCACAGACTGAATAATCGGAAGTCTACCGGGACAACTGCGGTCATTTGGGACCCACACTGCATAGATTGTTGCCTATACCTGCAGCTCCATCTCTGCCACAGACAGGGGAGGAAGGGATGTGACTTCATCAGTCTCTCTGGGCAACTACAGTCTAGGCCTGCATGACTTGTATTATTACACATGGCTGTGGCTCTGTCCCTCCCCTTGGCAAAGGAGAAAGTTGGGAGAAGTTTCATCAGTCCCTGGGGCAATGAGGGCACCTTGAGCCTCCACAACTTACAGCACCAATTACATCCTTGACTCCTATTAAACAACCAGTAAGGAAGAAAGGGCAAGAAAGCCCTAAAGTAAAGAGAGAAACTGCACACAGAATAAATACTCTAGTAAGACAGATACCAAGACACCAACAAAAAATTACAATCCACACCAAGAAACAGGAAAATATGGCCCAGTCAAAGGAACAAGATAAGCCTTCAAATGACCTAAAGGAGTTGAGACAACTAATCATAGATGTTCAAACAAATCTCCTTAATAAATTCAATGAGATAGCTAAAGAGATTAAGGATATTAAGAAGATATTGGATGAGCAAAAAGAATAATTTGAAAGCATACATAGAAAAATAGCCAATCTTATGGGAATGAAAGGTACAATAAATAAAATTAAAAATACAATGCAAGATTTGGGGAGGTAAAAGAAAGGATTGGTGGGTTTGAAGAAATGGCCTCCAAAAATGAACATACAAAAGAACTGATGAGAAAAAGATTGGAAAAACTTGAGCAAGGTCTCAGGGAAATAAATGACAGCAAGAGACATGCAAACATATGTGTCATGGGTGTCCCAGAAGGAGAAGAGAAGGGAAAAGGGGGAGAAGGAATATTTGAAGAAATAATGGCAGAAAATTTCCCAACCCTATTGTAGGACATTGATATCCATGTCCAAGAAGCACAATGTACTCCCATCCAAATAAATCTGAATAGAACAGCTCTGAGACACATACTAACCAGAATGTCAAATGCCAAAGACAAAGAGAGAATTCTGAGAGAAGCAAAAGAAAAGCAACGCATAAAATATAAGGAATACCCAATAAGACTAAGTGCTGATTTCTCATCAGAAACCATGGAGACAAGAAGACAGTGGTATGATATATTTAAGATACTGAAGGAGAAAAACTTCCAGCCAAGAATCTTACATCTGGCAAGATTGTCTTTTAAAAATGAGGGTGAATTTATAATATTCACAGATAAACAGAAACTGAGAATTTGTAACCAAGAGACCAGCTTTGTAGGAAATACTAAAGGGTGTATGACATCCTGAAAAGTGAAGACAAGAGAGAGAGGCCTGGAAGAGAATCCAGAAGTGAAGATTATACCAGTAAAAGTAACTAAAAGTGTCAAAAGAGTGGTAAAACTAAAATATGACAGATAAAACCCAAATATTAAGGAATAAACTTAACCAATGATGTAAAGCACTTGTATTCAGAAAAATACAGCTCATTGTTAAAAGAAATAAAAAAAGACCTAACTAATTGGAAGAAAATTCCATGCTCATGGAATTTAATATCATTAAGATGTCAATTCTATTCAAATTGATATATAGATTCAATGCATATTTTAAATATATGGAAGACATGATTATCAAATTAATTTGGAAGGGTAATTTTTCCTGAATAGCCAGAAATATCTTAAAAACTAAAAGTGAAGTTGGAGGACTCTCATTTCTGAACTTTAAATCATATTACCTAGCTACAATGGTAAAAACAGCATGGTACTGGTGTAAAGACAGACACATAGACCAATGGAACTAAACTGATGCTTCAGAAACAGACCTTCATATCTATGGTTAAGTGATTTTTGACTACCTGTCAAACACATCCAGCTTGGGCAGAACAGTCCATTCAACAAATGGTGCTGAGAGAACTGGATATCCATAGCCAAAATCAGGAAAAAGGATCCCTGTCGCATACCTTATACAAAAATTAACTCAAAATGGATCAAAAACCTAAATATAAAATCAAGAACCATAAAGCTTCTAGAAGAAAATGTAGGAAAATATCTTCAAGACCTGGTGGTAGGTGGTGGATTCTTAAAGGAGATAAGAGGAGGACCGAGATTGACTACTGATATTTAATATATGTAGAAGTTTTAATTAACTTTACTGTAAAAGAGTGGAAATGTATAGAGTTGATGGTAACATGTTATAGTGAGTAACAGCTGGTTTATAAATAGAAATGCGGCTGAAAAGGGTAGTCTAGGGATATAACTGCCAACTGACAGAAAGCTAGAGAATAATTTAGGGACTGAATAACACAGTAAGCCCAGAGGTGGGTGAGAATTGTGGTTGATGGTACAGATGCAAGAGTGTCCTTTGTGAGCTAGAGCAGATGTACATCACTATTTCAGGGTGGTGGGAATGTAGAGAAGCATGGGAAAAATAAAACTGGAGTGACCTGTTGTCTGTGGTTAACAGTAATAATGTAATATTCAAGTATCTATGCTAAAGATGTACTGTTTTGATAATGGGGGAGTATGGAAAAAGTGTGTCAAATGTATGCACTATACCGGTAATAATCTGATGATATTATCTCATAATCTGTAACAAATGTTCCACTACAGTGTAGTGTATTGATAGAAGGGTGTTGTATGGGAATTCTGCACATGTGCATGATTGTTTTGTAAGTTTACAACTTCTTTCATAAAAAATACATATAAAAAATAATAATATGGCTGGTTGGGGGGGAAGTACACCAAATGTAAAATGAGGACTATAGTTAGTAGTAAGATTTTGATGATATTCTTTCATAATTTGTAACAAATGTCCCACAATAATGCAAGGTGTAGGTGATGGTTTGATGTATGTGACGCCTGTATGATGTTATGCATGTTTGCTTTGTAAGTTCACAACTTTTACTATAAACTTATTGTTTATGTATGTTCACATGTAAATGATATAAAAAATAATAATAGGACGGGTTGGGGGGAAAATACACCAAATGTATGATACTTTGTTTAGTAGTAATATTTTGAGGATGCTCTTTAATCATTAGTTAAAAATGTTTCACACCAACGCAAGGTATTGGTGGTAGGGTGAGGTATGAGAGCTCTGTATGATGTTATGTATGTTTGTTTTGTAAGTTCACACTTATTGTTTATAAACAATAAGTGTATAGTAATAGGTACTATGTAGTGAAAACAGGGTCTCAAATAGATACTCTAAACTTACACGTTGTTTAGAGAAGCATTATTCATAATAGCCAAAAGGTGGAAACAACCCAAGTGTCTGTCACCAAATGAATGGATAAACAACATGTGGCTCACACATACAATGAAATATTATTTGGCCATTAGAAAATATGAGGTTATGAGACAAACTGTAACATGGGAGATCCTTGAAATGTTCATGGTCACAGAAATAAGCAAGACATATAAGGACAAATATTCTATCAGGTCACTTCCAGACAGAAATGCCTAGAAATAGCAAATCCACAGAGACAGAAACAGTTTAGAGGATATAAGGCAATGGGGGGTGCGGGGTGGGGTGGGGGAGAGGAATGCTTGCTTGTTACAAAAAACAAAAACAAAAAACAGATGGCATTATAACACCAAAATTGAACTAGATTTTATGACTTAATGGTAGTAAGTCAGGCTGAGGGCACAGATGGATAGATTTACAAAAAAGATAATGCTGCCCTTTTAAAAAATATTTTATACAGTATGTCTCTCATTTAAAATTAAGGTAGGATCTTTGAAATTGTAAAGAAAACATATCACCCTTCATTCTAGGAAATGTCTTCACTAAAACCTAACTTTATACTTTTAAAAATATTTATACACTTTTAAGCATTGTTCAATCATGTGATAATTTATTTGGGGGAACTGCTTTTCTTCACTTAACATTATAAATAAAGCATTTTCCTATGAATATATTTGTGCATGTAGTTTTTCCTTTTAAAGATCGTTTACTTTGGCTAAAGGATAAAAGATCTACATATCTAAAGGCCCTCTTACATATTGCTGATTTCAAAGATTTTTATCAATTCTTCATGATGTAAGAAATGTAAGTGTGTATAAACTTCATTGAACAGAACTAAGCTTTCACTTTCTCAAAATCTGTCAGTTTGACATGACACTGCATTGCAGATTGATTTGCAACCAGCTTTCAAGACGCTGAAAATATTTTTTAAAAATATGCTGACTCTTATTTTCACTTTTATGCATTATCTCGTTATGTTCTTTTCTAATTTATTGGTGTTTTAGTCACCGATTTTTAAACTCTCCACGATAAGGAAGTTGTCTAGTTACAAAAGATGCCTGCAGAGAGAAATAAGGATGAGCAAGATTGGCTATTCTAATCAATGGACTAAGGTTATTGGTTTCCAAATTACTGACCAATTAACCCAATTCTACATAATATAATCCCTCCAATGTCTATTGGTTTGGAATACCAAGGAAATGACATTAAAGGTAATCCTTAAATAATAATATAAAGTTATAAAATTAGGCCATTTTGGTATTTTTCAGATGACAAAGATGAAAGACAGGGAGGTAGCGGAAGTGGGAATGAAGACAGAGAAGCACCTCCTTCGAAATTACCAGGAAGCTGCAGTATGCCTTTCTCAACATCAAGAACAGAGTATTGAAGGGAAGAAAGTCACATGACAGCAAAGTTAAGATCATTCTATAGTGCGCTTTTCAACCCAATATTGCTGTGCCATGTTGCAGGTATGTATTCTCAAAAGATGAAAGTGACATCGAAGAATGGGTAATGTTGAGTAAAGCCAAACTGTGACTATTCCCAAGGCAGAATTTTGCACCAGTATAATTTCTTCCAAGTCTCCAGTGAACATGTCTTAAAAAATAGATTGTAGTAGAGAAGAAAATAGACTTGATTTGATGTTGCTGTGAGCCTTTCCTTTTGTACCTAATTTTTAACATGAACCACTATTAGAAAATCATACATTTGGAAAAGCTTAAAACATTTTCCTAATGCTTCAAGAAATGTAACCCACTTATAATTCCTATCTTTATTTTTCTACTTTTATAGACTACTCACAAAGGAGATTCTGCAATTATAGTAGAGATCTTTGATTTGCATATATAAGAAAAAAAAAGAGGAAAAAAGCTTAGAGATATGGGAATTTTACTGACAAAAAATTGATCAAACACTGCATCTACAAATATGCTGATTTTGTTGAATAGTGAATAAGATGCACTATTATCAGTAGAATATTACCATTTTCCTCATGGATGATAGAGCAAGATGCAGGTAAACAAACATTTTTGGCAGGAAATAAGCCAGTGCATCTGGTTGTCAATTGCAGTGTCCCAGAATGGAAATTAGTTTGTAAATTTTTTTTCAGTATTTGATTCAAAATCTTTGTTATTCCATAGTAAAGACAGATTTCAATGAATTTCTTTCACTGGGTTTATATCTATTTAATGCCAAAGCAACATATTGAAAATTCCAGAAACTATTCAACTACCCAGATGTTTTTGTTTATGCAGTGCCAGTTTTCTTAAAAATCAATTGCTTTACTGATCTCAAAGTAGAATTTTTAAACATAAAGAAAATATAAATGCATAATAAAAATCATACATTATATCACTACTGAGAGTCAATCACGAAAATGTGTTGGCATATTTCCTTTGATCCTTTATAAATAAGATTTTATACCTATTCAGTGGAAATGTGCTTTTTTCTATTTTATCTATCTATTTAAGTACAAAAGTTAAATAAACTATAATCGTGTTATACTTTATATAGTACAAAAGCCTTAAAAATTATTTTTTCCTGTGAGTGGTCATTATTAAACTCAAGGATATGTTTGAATAGTCCATATTCTTCAGTGAGCATATGCACATATGCAGTTTCCTTGTTTATATCAGTTTTCTTTATTAAAGACAAATGGTGGGTACATACTTGGATGACATTCGTGTGTTCATTCAGTTATAAAAATAAGATTTGTTTTTGGTAATTCTTTCAATTTGGACTCAATCACTTCAGCTATAATAAATCTAACACTTTAATAATATACCATCATTTAATCTGGTAGGAGTTTTGGAGACTTCTATTTAAAGTTAAGTCATAAAAATTTTGTTTAGGTGAATAAAAAACCCTGAATTATCCATAATTGCCTTAATCATCCATTGAACATTGCATATTTTAAACTCTTATTGCTAGATCCTCAAATTAGCATCTATGTATTGCATTGCATTCCCATGCAATACTAGATTAATATTCAAATAAATGATTGAACAATATCTCATATATTGCTGAGTAGTTGAAATAACATTAGTATCTCATTAACTAAAATTAGAAAAGAATTTTGAAAGGAAGGTGGACTGTCCCAATTTCAGTTCATTTGTGATTTTTTAAAATCCCAAACAGTTGTCCTTGAGAATTTAAGAATCATTGGATGAACCAGGAAGAATATTTGAAAGTGATTCAGTATACAGTACCCCAGTTCCTGGTCCAATTTGTGATAAAAAAAAGTGAAACAAGATGAAGAATCCATAATATCATAAATAAAGACATAATGTGAGCTTGGTATGAGAGTCAAAAATACCTGCTAACTGAATCCAACAACTAGAATTACCCATGTGGTCACTGGTAACTTTACAGCAGAGTATCACCTCCATCCTGAAATATGTGCCAGGTAATTTTGAAGACCTTGTGTAATAAATAACTACTGCTTCTGGCAAACAGTTTTCTCCCAAGAGTAAAATTTCATATCTGAGTTGAACATAATGAATAATTTATTCTCAAATAGCCAATAATATTAAGATACTTCACATACCTTGTAGAGACAATTATTAAAATGGCAAGAGAGGTCAGGAGTGATACATCAATGGAATACTCCATCTGGAAGGAGAGTGACCATTCCCATAACAAAATATGCAAATACATACACACACATAAATACACTATTTAATATGAACACATTCTACTTGCAATAAAACTTAAAAAAATACCATTGGAAATGTAGTGCTCCATTTAAAGGATGGGATCATATTTCTTGTGGTCGATTAAATCCTGCCCCCTATACAGACATGTTCAAGTCCTCACGCCCGGTCCAGTGGGTATGAACTAAGTTGTAAATGGAATCTTCAAAGATCCTGTTAAGATGAGGCCAAAGTGAAACAGCCTGGCCTTCATGTAGCACGAATGGAGTCTTCATACGCAAAGGGAATTTGGGCCCAAGAACACGGGTCAAGGAGGAGGCAGAAGGAGACAGACAGCCATGTGAGGGCAGGCCTGGCCTGCTGATACAGTGACTTTGAACTTTCAGCCTCCAAACTATGAGCCAACAGATTTCCATTCCCATTGTTGAAGCCAACCAGTGGGTGGTCTTTGCCACAAGAGGCAAACTAAGACACCCACTTTAACCAGTTCCCCCATAATGTTGACCATTTTGGAATATAAGCAATTTCAATTGCATTTATTTCTCTCCCATGGTAGATATTTTCTAGTTATACAATAATTCTTGGCAAATTAATTTATTTAATATGCCTTCTAGTCACTTTCTTCTCTAACTCAGTAGACACTCTAGTGAAACACAATTAAACTTTTAATGCAAAATAATGAAGCAGTTTGGAATTACACACTGTTCAATTTCATAATCCTTTAAATCTAAGGCCATTATATTTTTATCTCTTTTTAAGATCCTACTTATGTATTCCTTTGAGAAAGCATCCTGATTCTCACTTCAGTTATTTATGATTTAAATTTGCATATTGTCTTTCTTCTGAAAAGCTTATGGCATTGAACAAAAACACTTTTAACCTTCATTAAACATCTGTCAAAATCCAAGGCTAAGAAAGCAGCAGGGAAGCTTTATAATAATAACTGAAGAACTATGAGGAGAAAAAGAAAATAATAAATAGTAATAACAAGAAATTTCTTCTACCATCTTCCAAAGCCCCCGACACAGCTTTTTTAAGGTACAATTTCTAATTGTACCTTAAACATATTCATTCTGCATAATCCATTTTCTAGACAAATTTAAATAGTCAATTTCTGAACATGCCACGTAACCTTTTCCTTCAGCAAATTTGTTGAAACCTTTGTTTAAATTGCTTACCATTTTCATTTAAATAATAAAAAATCTATTAAGAATTCTCCACTCATCATTCAGTATGATGATTAAAAACAAAATCTCTTGGCTAGGTTTTGGTAGGGGTGCCATAGTGTTTGAATCTCTGTGAACATATCCACGGAGATTGAGCAATTTGGCTAATAAAATGAAATACCCTTGGACATCAATCACAACATTGAGTGAAAGAATATTCACCAAAATCAGGAAGACGTGTGTAGTACCAAGAAGTATTTGGGAGGCATTGTAGAGAAGGCCAAAGGGATTTTCAACTCTGACAGCAAGATAACTATAAAACATTATTGCTAATAAGCAGTCATTACCAGACTGACAGGTTCCAGCTTAAATTGAAATCCAAACAGAATAATCTGAGAATACAGCCAAAACTAAGGAAGAGTTTAGCAAGCTTGTACTCATGGAGAATACAAAAGAGCTGAGGAAAGGTAAAAAAAAAAAAAAATGCTGGAATGTTCTGGGACCAATGAACTCTCAAATTAATCAACTAGAGCTCCTTTCAAGAACAGAAATCAGTACTGAGAAGAAATTGGAGTTAATGTTATATTGACAAGTACAGGAACATTGGTCAAAGGAGAGTAGAGAGTCATTTATTATAAGGTAGAGGAAGAATAATGAACAGAATAAAAGATAATAAAAGCCTGGTGGAAACATATACCCAGAAAGCAGATAAAATTGTCAGATAATATATAAAAATGAGATAACATAATTTAAGAATGTAATTAAGGTATAAAACAATGTAAATTAGAATTCAAAAATCTCAGAAATGAGATAACTGAAACAAGAAAAGAAACATTAAAAATAGGGCTGACAATAATTAAGAAAGGGTTGGAAATGACAAAAAGATTTATCTTGGAATTTAAAATTAAACTAGAAAAAAGGAACATGGGTAAATAAATGCCAAGAATAACACCATAAAATAAACAGGAAATGGAAAGGAGAAAAAAATAAAATATAGAAGAAATAAAGGAAATTATCAAAATGAGAAAAGATGGTAGTTAAAGAAGAAAAACAACAAAGATCAGACATACAGATAATCAGAGTCCATAAAGGAAAATTAAAGCAAGGAAACAAAAAAAATGCTAAAATTTAAAACAAATATATACTTTCTGAGATTATGGGAGTCTTCCACCCATATATATTAGGATTTCTCAGCAAATCACTGGAGAAAAATGTACCAAAACAGACAATACCAAGAATATTCTAGTAATATTGTTAGCCAGAAAAAAAGACAAACTCACTCACAAGGAGTGTCAGGAATCAGGTCAACATCAGATTTACCTACATAAACACTTTATGTTGAGAGACAATAGAGTATTTGACTGTGCAAGGAAAGAAAATTTAGACATGGACAATATATTTGGGAAAATTGACTTTGCAGCTTAATGGCTACAAACTGCCTCACACCTGCAAGAATCTAAGGATATTGTTCTCATGAGCCCTTGCTCAGAAATCAAATAATGAATGAATTTCAGACAATTACAATGAATATCTAATCATCAATGCAAGGTTTTTGGTGAACACTGCATATATATTCATCTGTAGAATTAAGCCTTTTGATGGACCTGAGCAAGAAATTGCATTATATTAAGGTAATATATTTCAATAATGTAGATATAGTATAACAAAAATTGATAGAAAGTGAGAAGACGATGTAACAATAGAATAAACTTGATGATTTCCTATAAGTGTTTACTGAAAGTAAAATATGTTACTTCAAATTAGGTGCTATGGGTGGAGGAGGAAGCAGATAATAAAGTGCTTATAGTGTTCAAAATAGAGAGCCAATGGATATTACACAAAGGAGAGGATTAAAGATAGTGTATCCATATGGTAATAAAAAATTAACCATTTAGACAAAAAATGCAAGGCTTGTTGAATATCAATGGATATATAGAAAGACAAAGAGAGGAAGGCCAGATGTCATAGTAATAGTCTCTCTCTCTGCCAAATTTGAACCAAATATACTTATCAGATCAAGTAAACTATTATAAAAAAAAGCTAAATTAGTCTAACAAAACAAAATCCAAATACATGCTGTGAACGGAAGATTAAAGACATTCAGAAGAGTTAAATGAATAAAGAGAACAAATGTACACATCAAATTCAAATAAAAAGAATGCGGGGGTCAAAATCAGATATTTGAGAGGGTAAAACTCAGGACAGAACAGGGTAAAAATCAGGAAAGAAACCAATTTAAAATGCTAATGCTTACCATTTTAAAATAAAACATAATTTATATTAAATATTGCTGTACACAGTTACACGGAAATAACCTTAATGAAGCAAAAACTACAGGAGCAGTAAGGAGGAAAAAGAACTTGTTGGTGGTAGAGGACCATAAAGCCCCTTTTATATTCAAGACAGAGTAAGTAAATAAAGAAGAAAACATAAGCAAGTGACCTAAACAATCGATAGGCAGATTGAACTTTGACCTCTGCTAATTGAACACTCATACTATTTTCAAGGATATGTGAGGCAATAAAGAAAATTAATTATGCCACCAATACATTACATAGAAAATAATTAATTCAAATAGCAGTTTCTGAAAATAACAATACCAAGGTGTAGCAGTTTGGCAGTTTGATATAATTATGAATTCCAAAAGTAGATATTGGATCATGCTTGTAAAGTGGTCTGTTAATCTGGGCATGATTAAGTTATGATTAGGGCATTGACTGGGCCATGTCAGTAGGGCGTTGAGCCCCACCCCTTGGGGGGTGGGGGAGTGGAATATAAAAGGCATGGCAAAGGACAGAGGGAGCAGTTTTTGAGTTGGAGTTGTGATGTGAAGTCTTGAGCTGAAGCCCCAGGAAGTAGCGTACAGAGGAGCGTGGTCGTGAGGAAAGAGAGAAGGCCCCGGGAAGAGAAGCAAGCCATTCATTTGCCTGATCGTCTACAGCTGGCCTTGTGGCACAAAGCAAGCCTGAGCCCAGAGAGAGGCAAGCCCTGGGAAGAGAGGAGCCCAAGAAGCCTGAGCCCTGGCAGATGTCGGCAGCCATCTTGCTCCAACACGTAGCAACAGACTTTGGTGAAGGAAGAAACTTATACCTTATGGCCCAGTAACTGTAAGCTTCTACCCCAAATAAATACCCTTCATAAAAACCAACCGATTTCTGGTATTTTGCATCAGCACCCCTTTGGCTGACTAATACACAAGGCATAAAGGAGGCCTTTCTATGTAAAAAATTAAAAACAGCCTATTAAAAACAATTCTTGGGTCAAAGAGTAAACACCAAATTCCTTGAAAATAACAATAGTGAAAAATGTGACACATTAGACTTTCTGGAATACAGCTAAAGCAATTTTAAGAGAAAACCCGTATAGGATGAAGTAACCATGTAAATACCTACATATGCGACTAAATATAAAGGGAAAGTAAATTCATTAAACACCAAATCAAGAGCTAAAAATTTGAAAATAGAATGTAAGCAAAGGAAAGCAATACATACACACACACACATATAAGCAAATTTAATGTGTTATAAAAAAGAGAACTGATAATATTCTTAGGAAAAATATTCTTCACAAAACCAACAAAATACACAGATCATTAGCAAAATATTTAAGAAAGTGAGGAGAAAGTATAAGTACATGAAATTAGAAATTCTAAGCTTAAAATAACTGCAGAAACATCATATTAAAAAATAAAAAATTAATAAAAAATAAAGAGAGAGAGAGAGAAAGAGACTACTTTGCATACTGAATCCAAGGCCGGTTCAACACTAAGAAATACATTAACATAACCATCATTTTATGGCAGACAGAAGAAAAATCTTGACAATGTCTAATGATGAAGAAAAGTCCATTAAAAAAAATTAGATGCTCACCCATACTTTAAAATGCTTATCTAAACAGAAATTAATGGAAACTTCCACACATATTCACATTCCTCAATCCAAATGCAATTTCTTATATAACTGTTTTACAGGTCTCATAACATAGTCTGGAACATGAAAAGAATTCTATTCCTCTACTTTTTCACATTTATTTGGATATATTGACCAATTTGGCTTGATAAGAGAAAGAAATTAAAGGCATGAGAAGTGGAAAAAATGAAGTAAAATTACCTATAATTTCAAATTATATAATTAAATATCTACAAAACCTAACTAGTCAAAGAAAAAATTTTCATAATAGCAGTTTGTAAAATAAACATACAATGATAAAAACCTTTGTACTTCCAAAAAAATACTTATACTGTCTATTAAAAGAAAGTGTATTCATTTAGCAATGTTTCTATACTTATTCATAAACAATAAAATTATTCAAATATATGAGAAAAACTCTGAGATACTATGGGAAAGTCTCAAAATTAGACTAAAAAAAAAATAGATTGACCAGGGTTTTGTATAGGAAGATGACTCACTGCACAGAAATCAATTTTCTCTATGTTTATATATAAAGTTAAGTTAAGCCCATTAAATTGCATATTTATTGTTCTAGTGTAAAAGTTGATTGGAAAATTCCTTTGGAACAAAATGGTAAACAAGCATAGAAAGCACAATCTTAAAAATGGTGATCATTTTGATTTTTAAGAGCTCTAATATTAAAATACAAGCAAAATATAAGAAGACTCCCTTTTCAGCGGAAAATGAGCCCCTTATTATAAAATGTACATGGAAACAGATTTCCAAATTATCTCAAAATTATCTCAAAGAACAAAAATCTGGATGATGAACACTGTCAAATGTCAACTTACAATAAAACTACAGTAATTATGATAATACCACAGAAAAACAGACCAATGGGACTGAGTAGAGAATGCAACCACAGACCCATGCATTTTTTGTCATATGATTTGAAATAAAGGCTCTATTGCAAGACAATGACACAGGGTGGTCTTTTAAAATAAATTTTAAAAATTTAATAAACTATTGGATTAATAATTGAAGCTTCATAGGGAAAAAAAGAACCTCTGTGCCAATAGCATTATCTGGAATTAATTCCAGATAAATGATAGATCAAGTTGTGTAACACCACAACTCACAGAAGAACATAGAGGAGATTATCTTTATGATTTGGAGTAGGCTAAAATTTTTAACAGGGCCCAAAAGTACAACACATAAAGGAGAAAAAAAAGATAAATTTGATTTCATTAAAATAAGGACTTCATATTTATAAAAGACACCATTATAGTAGCAAAATCGCAAGCAAGGATCCATAAAATATTTGTTTTCATTCACCTAACAAAGTCCCCACATCCCAAACTAATAAATTCCTACAAATCAATAAAAGATTAAAAACAAAAGCACAGAAGCTAGGGAAAAGATTTGAACATGTACTTTAAAAAACAAGATATATGAATGACCAAGAAACATGGGGAAATTTGCTTACCTTTTCAGTCATCAGTGAAACAAAAGTAAAACTGCAATGAAATATCACCATTAATCTACCAGAATGGCTAATGTGAAAAAAAAAATCTGATAATCCCACATATTATTGAGGATATGAAGCAACTCTAACTTTACTGGAGAAAAAATAAAATGGTAGCACCATTTTGAAAGCTATTTGGTGCTATTTACTTAAGGGGATTATAGGCAAATAATGTAATCCGGCAATTTGATTCTTAGCATATACTCAACAGATATATGTCCCAAAACACAAAGAGGAACTATTTTCAATGGCCAAAATATCAAAGCAACCCATATCTATATCAACATTAAAATGGCTAAATATACGTGCTATATTTTCAGAATGGAATTCTATATGGGAAGTGTAATAAATTCTACCTTCACACATAAATAAGAATGGGAAATTATAAACATAATATTAAGGCAAAACATCCATGCACATGATTATAAACTGTTCAATTCCATTTCTGTAAAGTTCAAAAAGTGTTAACCCGAAATGTAATGGTAAGAGTCGGGTCAATGGCTAGATTTTGAGAGGAAAATTGCCTGAGAGATTATACAAATGGGTCTTCCGTGTCACTGGCATCATTCTATTTCTTGATTTGATGGAGATGTTCACTTTGTGGAAATTCGTTGAGCTAGAGCAATACTCTTCAGTTTGCATGTTTTATTTAACAAAACATTTTTATTTGTTATGCTCAGTTGTTTTGAACATGAAGAATAATTTTGGTCATTAGAGTCTCTAATCTCATACACCAATATCATCACAGTAGGTCACTGTATTAGTCAGCCAAGGGGTGCTGGTGCAAAATACCAGAAATCAGTTGGTTTTTATAAAGCATATTTATGTAGGAGAGAAGCTTACAGTTACAAAGCCATAAAGAGTAATTTACTTCACTCACCAAAGTCTGTTGCCACGTGTTGGAGCCAGATGGCTGCTGGTCTCTGCAAGGGTTCAGCCTTCCTCTTCAGGCTCCATGGTGCCAGCTTTTTCTGGTCTCAGATGTAGGCTGGTATAAGGCTCGTCTCTCTCCCCAGGGCTCGTTTCTTCCTAGGCTCAGCTGCTTTGTTCTCTCCACAAGGTCAGCAGTAGACTACCAGGCTCGCTCTCTTCTGGACGCCTCTGTCGTGTCTATGGAGCCTTCTCTACTCCTCCGTGTTCTTCTGTGTATTTACTTCCTGGGGCTCCAGCATCAAAACTCCCACTCTTTCCTCTTCCACGTTGTTTTCTCTGTGAGTCCCCGCCCTCAACGGCCTACTGAAGTGGCCCAATCAAAGCCCTACTCATAATTTAATCAAATAAAAGTGAAACCTCTGAAGTTAATACAATATAATAAGCCCAGAGGAGCAGACCAGTTTACAAACATAATCCAATATCTATTTTTGGAATTCATAAACAATACCAAACTGCTCCAGTTACTGATCTGTGTGTTGTGCTTCCATTTGTGAGGGCAGGGAATGCAGGAGGGAAAAGAGCTTCTGAGGCCTACTCACCAGTAATATAATAAGTAAATAACAAAGTCAGGTAAAAAGAGTGCATTTGGAATTAGGAAGAGGTGGATTTTTAAAATCTTTCACTTTTCACTTAGTGAATTTTAAACATACACAAAGGGAGTGACAATATTAAAATAGTGAATCTTATATATTCAAGATCCTTCCTCAAAAATTAACATTTTGCTAATCTTACACTATCTATGTCCCCTATATTTTAAGTATTTTAAATAAATTCCCAGAAATTATTTCAATAAATATTTCATAATTCATCTATATATTATAATAATTTATATTTAGATAAATTTCATGTGATTTCTTGCCTAATTATCTTAACAATAAACCTTTAGTATCACCTAATACTTAGAGTATATTTAAATTTTAACCACATTCTCAAAACAGTATTTTTATAGACAGTTTGTATAATTAGCATGTAAACAAGGGCTGCACATTATGGTAGATATTTTCTTCTATAACAGACACCATCCATCTCTCCCTTTATTTTTCTGACCATTGATATTTATAGAAAAGCTAGGACATTTGTTCTGTAAAATGTACCAAATCCTAGATTGGGCCAAATGCTACTTCATTATGATTGAAGTTTTTTCTTATATTCTCTATATTTCCTATAAACTGATATTTATATTAAAACTGCTGATTAAATAGAGATTTAAAGTTTTAGGCAAAAATACTTCACAGATATTTCTATAGTACTATGGAACACATGATGTGCATATATATACACACATACATACACGCATAAGATATATGTGTATATGTACATCACTAGCATACCCATAAAAAACAAAGGCTAAAGGATTTTCTTCAAACAGAAAGTAAATAATAAAATAAAGAATCATGGAGCATCAGGATGGAAGAAGGAACAATGGAAAAGCAGAAATACGATTATATACAATAGATATCCTTGTCATATAACAATTGAAAGAAAAATAAGTACAGCATCTGACACTCATAATGATATTTAAGAGTTGGGAGGGTAAGAGGAAGTAATGTTTCTGTACAACAGTCAATATTGTTGATCTTTCCAATGAACCAACTTTTGGCTTTTTAAATGTTCTGTGTTGTCCATCTGTTTTCTATTTCATTGATTTCCATAGTTATCATTACTATTTTGCTCTTCTATTTGTATTAGGTATAATTGCTGTCATTTTTTTTTAGTTCCTTAAAGTCAACATGATTTTAACGTTTCTTCTTTTGTCATATAAACACAGAAAGCGTAACACTCTCTTATAATCACTGCTTTTGCTGTATCTTAAAATTTTGATAATTTTTCTTTCATCATTACACAATTTAAACATTTCCTTATGTCACTAGCGAGCCATGCTTGTTTGGACATATTTTATTTTCATTAATGTACAGATGTTTAGATATGTTTTATTAATTTCTAAGTTATTGCATTATAATAAGAGAATATATTTTGTATGATTTCTATACTTTTAAATTTATGGATACATATTTTTTATATCTCAGGATGTGATCTAGCAAACCATCTGTGTGTTTTCTTGTATAAAGTATGTTTCTTAACAAAATTACATAGTTATGTCTTGAATTTTTTATCCAGTCCCATAATCTCAGTTTTTAATTAGAGTATATACTCCATTTTCATTTAATGTAATTATTACTATGATTGCATTTATATCTTCCCCCCTACAACTTGTATTCTTTTGTTTTTTGTCACACTGTTGATACCTTAATTTGCTTTTTATTGAGAAATATTTTACTATTCCATTTTTCTCCCCCATGACCTATATATCTATATCTCTTTGTATTGTTTTAGCTGATGTTTAAAGAAGAAAAATCATAAGGATTAACTTATCCTATTCAAACTTGAATTCATAATATATCAATTTATGAACAATATAAGAACCATATGCAGGACTATTCTATTAAATGATATCCCATCCGTGTGTTATTCTTTCCATATATTTTGCATCTGTCTATTTAAACTATCTATCATCTATTATCCTCAAAGTACATTTTTAGTTGTTTTAATCAGTTAAAAATAGCATTTAATATTTACTTACATATTTTTCCTTATCTGGTGCTCTTAATTTCTTCTTTTAAATAAAGATTCCATCAGTATAAATTCTCTTCAGCTTGAAGAACTTCCTCTATCATTTTTAAAGTTCATATTAGCTAATTCCAATATCCAGGTCTAATGTTTTTGTTTATATATTTGCTCCTGACAATGGGTCACATTTTTCTGATTCTGCATTTCTCACAATTTTTTATGAGTCTGGTCATTTTCATTGAATGATTGATAACATAATATGTCTTATAACCTGTGGGTGATGAGTGTGTTCATCCTGTTCTCTATTAGACTGCGCGAGTGGTGACCCCTCACTTGAACATAACCGGGGAGTGAGCTTGAGATGGGAGCCATTCTCAGGCTTATTCCACTTCACTCACCCCCAGCACCAGGGAAACCCTGCAGGGGGCCAGCTGAGAGCCTGAGGGGCCTCAGGTGGGATCTGTGTCCCACTTTCTGGACTGGTCCTGAATTTTATTTTATTTTATTTTGTTGTCATCATGGTACTGCCCGAAATTTTGCTCTGCTTCTCAACAGCTTTTTGCTGTGCTTCTTTGCTTCTTGTTCTTTTGTTTACCTAGCTCAAGAATACTTGAAGTGAGTGTATCAAAGGGATGATGACAATGCCATCTGGGTCCCTCAAATGTTGGTTGCTATGGCAGCTCTGAATTCCAAAATTTGTATCCATAGGCCCATGATATTATATTAAAGATATTCTGGCTACTCTGCCACTTAGTAGCACCATTTAGCATGGTCCTCAGTGCTACAAATAATCACATGCCTTGAAGGAAATACATTAGTTCGAATAGATCAAACTTCCCCAAGAATAATATAGGGAAAACAATGAGGATGAACTTGCAATGTCCAGGGGTAAGAATTTACCTAGCTTCATGTAAAGTGGTGGCGGTAGAAGTGGACAATAAAATATTGATCTAAGAGATAGTTGGTGCATGGAAAAGGATTTGATCAAGCATGGATATTAATGAAGAGCCAATAAAGTATAAAGGATGACTTTTAGGGTTTGGGCTTGCCCCCCAAAAAAGGATGCAAGTGATATCACTGGTAAAGGACAAAGTTTAAAAGGAATACTTTGAGTTAAAGTTTGGTCATTTAAATTGAGGTGCCTAGGGAACATCCAAGAAGGATTCTTAAGTAGTTAGCTCAGTATATTTAACAGGCCATCAAGGGAGAATCTTGAACTGGGTATATATATATATTATAAAAATATATATGAAGACAGAATTACGTGAGTAGGAGAAAGGGCCTTGGAACAAGTCTTGAGGAATTCAAACATCTAATGATGTATTAGAACAGGACAACTCCAAAGAGGAGATTTACAGGACACGGGCCTCAGAGAAAGAACACTGTGCCATTAAAGTCAAGGGCATCAGGAGTTTTCAAGATAGAGGAAATAATCATTGGTATCAAATGTTGCTTAGGAATCAAGAAATTTATTTCTTTATTGTGTGTAGAAAATTCTATCCTACCCTACCATCAGGATAGTTATTGGGAGGACCAGTGAGATAAGATACAGAAAGGGGATTTACAACCCATCAAATGCTGCATAATAAATGTTTGTCATCAGTTCAAGGATTAGACAAGGGAATTTTCATTCAGTGCCCTCCATGTTTACAACAGTCTAGAGAACGGAGCAGATGAGATCCGAAACAAGTAGTCCACTAGCACACTGAGTCAGAAATAACACAAGTGTGAACCATGCCAATTATGAATTGAGAAGGAGGAAAAGATATTTAGATTGAGTTGGATTGGAGGATAGGAAGGGCTGTGAATCTAGGAACATCTTCAGGTTTCTCTTTATGGCAGCATGATGCAGAAGGAAAGCTTGGTAATAGTGTAGAGATGGGAAAGAAGATTCTAATTGCACAGGGCAATGACAATAGTTCAGAAACATTTAGGTAAACAGGTAAAGGACACCACAGGCATTTGAGCAATGAATTTCTTAACAATGAAGCACTAAGCCTATACTCCAGAATACTGAGCAAATGGACAAATATCTGGAGTTTAAGAACAATCTGGGGGAAAAGACATCCATAAGGGAACGTTCTGTTTCATCTATTGTTGCTTTATGATAGTGAAAGGAATAGCAAATGTGTACCTAGAACAAATGACTTTCCTATGTCATGTATGCTCTTAAGCATTACAATGCCATTCCTCACCAGTTACAAATTTGTCTGCATAGCATAGAAAAAAGAAATGAATAACATTGAATTCTATTTCTTTGCAAAAGCACTTAGAAAACATGAGCATCAAAATAACTGTGATATGTCTGCAATGCAGTTTTATTTTTATTTATTTATTTTGCAATTTGCCTATCCTAAAGGAAATTTCTTTCCCATGTTTATATTAGTTCAATCTTATGCCTCATGGCAAAAAGTGCTAATAAAACAAAACTGCATAGACTATTTGTACTTATTTGAAAATAGATTTCTGGAGGCTGTGCTGACATATTGAAATTCATTTTATTTAAAATCCACCATTGTGCTTTAAAAATAAATCCCAGGCTTGGCTTCCTGTACCAAATTATCTTTTCTTTATATAGGCAATATAATTTTAATTACTTTTATTGTTGTATCTTCTGCTGCTGTCCAAAGCAAAAATGCAATTTTGGGTTTTATAAAAACACATAAAATGGTACATATGTTTGCCACTAATCCAAATATTATTGCATGGGAAAGAGTTACTTTTCAAATCCTGGAAGGGATGCATTTTGATTTATCTCGTGCATAGGTCACTTTCACCTAGTTATTTACTTTTTCCTCACGTATTCATTTTTATGTATCTCTGTTTTCTTTCATTAATTTTTCATACCGGCGACCATGTGCACACACACACAAACACACACACATACAAACTTGCACTATTGGTTTTTCCTTCATCAGTATTTATGTTGATATAAAATGGTTATTGTTTATTTCCCAGAATTCCTTTAAGAATACATCTATTATTGATTATTTCTGTGTTGGAGAAATAATCCAACACAGAACACTGGTGACTCTAAATTAGAGTTTAAATGATTTTGTATGAATTCTTCAGAAGATTAATCATAATGTCAGAACATTTTTGTACCAATGGCTCTAACTCTATATTATGAAATATATCTATTTTATTTAATACACTGTGTTCAAACCCATAAAAATAAAGGATACTTCATTCCCACTTGTAATATATTTGCATGCATTTTTTTTTTCTTTTAAGAGTTATCCATATGCTGTTAGTGAAAAGGGGGACAGAGTGTTCTTTGGAGACAATATTCAATAATATATCTCTCCCTTGGGGCACATGGAATGATTTCACATCCCCTTGGAGTTGAAATAGTAGCTTCCTTTGGCCAATGAAATATGAATGGAAGTGACTTGTGTCATTTGGTAGCTAGATGCATTTAGTTGCCTTTGCAAACCACTGCAGAAATCTCTTCTCCTCATAAATATAAGCATGGATACCAGTTCCCTACATAAACATGAATAGTAGAGATCCTTACTCATCTTCAATGGATATGCAGTGTAAAATAAAGTTTTTATTTTAAGCTGTTGAGTTTGGGTATTATTTGTTACTGCAGCATAACAAAGTTAACCTGACTGACAGAAAAGCCTAAAATATGAATACTAATATGATAACTATGTTCCATCTGGTAAACAGTTTCTGATATTTTTTAACTAATTTTAAAAATCTGAACAATTATGCTGTTTAATTGAATCTTTTTTGAAGGTGGCTCAACTTATACCATTTTAGCTCTATATCTGACAGGTTACAGGACTACATATTTAATTAACTATAAGAAGGTCACCCTGTCAACAAAACCTGATCTTCAGATATTTCATGTGTTACTTATTTCTAAAAAGTCTTGACTACTATATTTTATCACATATTTTATAAAATTTTCCTATGCTAATAATTTTCCCTATAGATAAGGCTATATATATATTTTTAATATAAAGAGTACCAATAAAGATACTGCTTTCTGAATGCTAAAGACTTAATAGTTCAAAGAGAAATACATTCTAGAATTTGTCTTAAATGTAGGAAGACCATTTAATACAAGTGGCACATGACCAGATTATGACTGTACATATGTGTGTTAATAATGCAACTTTCATTCTCAAAATTGCCCCAGTTTGGACAGTAATTATAGGTCACTGTGATGGTTAATTTTATGTGTCAACTTGGCTAGGTTGTAGTGTCCAGTTGTTTGGCAATATATTGGCCTTGTTGTTACTGTGGAGGTATTTTGTAGATATAGTAGCACCTGCATTCAATTGATCCTCAGTTAAGTAGAATGCCTTCCGTAACGTAGGTGGGCCTCAGCTACTCAGTAGGTGCTCTTAACAGCAAGATGTGGCTCCAGAGGCCAGAAGAAGTTCTATCTCAAGACTTCAACATCAACTCTTAGCAGAATTTTCAGTCTTCTGACTTCCCCTAAGGAATTCAGATCTAAGATTTCAACATCACTTTTATCAGAATTTCCAGCCTGTGGCCTTTCCTACTTATTTAAAATTTTCCAGGCACCACACTCATGTGAATCTAAAACTTATAATAAATCTCTTAAAATATATGCACATTGTTTTAGTTTGCCAAAGGGCCACTGATGCAGAGTTGAGAAATGTATTGGCTTTTATAAAGGGGATTTATGTGGGGTAAAAGTGTACAGTTCCAAGCCCATGAAAAGTCCAAACTGAAGTATTATCAGAGACTCTTTCTCATCAGTGTCAGCCTCTGTTGATCCTGGTCTGTTGCCACGTGTTGAAGCAAGATGGCCGCCGATCTCTGCTGAGGTCTCTGTCTTCCCCTCCGGAATTTACTGTCTCTTGGAGCTCAGCTGAGAAAAACCAGGCACAGGGCTTGTCTTTTAGGGCTTCTCTCTTTATGGCTTAGCTGTGGGCAAAACTGGAGTCTTCTCTCTCACATAGCAGAATCAAACATGGCAGTTCTTTTTTTCTGCATCTGTCCATCTTTGTGTCCATTTATATCAGACCCAGCAAGGGAGTGGAGACTCAACCTGAGTCACACCTTACTGACATAGTCCAATCAGAAGAGCAAATTCAGTCTTATCAATTAATCTAATCAAAGGCCCTTCAACTGAATTTAATGCAACCAATGGGTATCACACCCAGAGGAAAAGATTAGTTTACAAACATATGTCTGTGTGTGTGTATATATATATATACATATTTACATACACACACACACATGCATATATTTACATACACATATCCCATTGGTTCTGTTTCTCTGGAGAACCCTGACTGATACAGTCACTCTACTAAAATATGTCTTCCTGAATAAAGTTTATGGTAGCAAGTGAAATGAATGCTGAGATTTGAAAAGATTAATTATAATTATATATAGTTCATAGTCTTACCTGCTTACTATAATATAATCTCTATCAGGGCAGAGAGATTAACACTCTGTCACCAGAACCTATTCTGGTATCTGGTACTTAATGGGCATTCAAAAAAATGTGTAATAAGTGGATTCCTGGTTGATAATGCTGGGTGAGATGGCTAATGTCACAGATTTAGGTTTCTAAAAGATTGTAATAGACAGGAATCAGTGGAATGAAACCAATATCATATATGATACTGGATTCTATTTCAAAATTTTGTTTTAAAAACATGACAGAAAATATTTTTCCTATGTGTTTACACATGGGAAATTTTAGGATTTTAAAAGTTTTTCTGCTTTACTTATTCACTGTTTTCTTCTGAAAAGAACTATTTCAAGAGAATGAGAGAAAATAGAGTAGGATGATTTATTTTACACTCTGCACACTATTAAACTCAGGTAGGAAATAACTCCACTCTATTCCTCATAGAGTATGCTGTGGATATTTTATTCTGTTTAGCTTAGGGGCTTAATGATTTAACAGAAGAGAACCTCTGAGATTGCAGGGGATATTTTTAAACCATCTCAGCATTTGCTAAGGGAATTGGGACTATTTAACATGCAGAAGAGGATACTTAACAGGTTAAAATAATTGTTTGCAAATATTTGGAATACTGTAATATAGAGACGGGTGTTCAGATTGTGTTTATCTCCAGGGTACAGAAATAAGACCAAAGCAATAAGTGAAAATTTTGAGGAGTCAATTTAGCTCCATGTTAGAAGAATTTGCAGAAATTAGAACTTCTTAGTATAATGAGCTACTTCAGAAAACATGGAACGCCATATAATAGAGATGTCTGCCATTTAGTAATAGAAGTTATTTTTCCCTTGGCAGGAAAAGTTGGACATTTAAGGACCTTTGCAACTGTTAAATTCCATGTATTTTTCATATCATTCTTAAGAGTATGGATGGAATGAATTATGTATGTACTGAGATGATTAAAACAAGAATCAGAATGTGTAGACCATTCAAACATCAGGGGCACAGTCAATGAAGTTAGAAGAATAACTAACATTATGCTAGAATTTCTACCTTCTGATCTGCAACAGAATAGCTGGCATTCCAGAACCTCATTGTCAAACCCTATCTCTGGCAGGACCTTGGGGAATGATCTACACTTCTTTCATGGCCATTAAACCCTCTGCCTCTTCTCATCTGTCACACCAAGTGATAACAAGTGTGATCCCCTTCCAAACCTGAACAGAGCTAGGCACACACCCCCATTACTCTCTTGCCCACTTATCTGCAAAGTTTTCCACTTAATCTAAGCAGTTTTCCACTGCTCTGTGAAAACCTTCTTCTCACCTCACCTGGTCACTTAAGAAATCAAAATTTAATGGTGACACCACTGTAGTTGCATATTACTCTGAGGGGGAAGGACATTCTCCCCACACACATATAATTTTCTTTTCTTAAAAATCTACACAACAGAATCATTGCCTTTTAAAGTTTCTTACAAGATTCACAGTGTTTTGTGTTTGAGTTTTAATTTAATTTGCTCTTTCAGTTTAAAGCATTCTGCTTTAATTCAGAAATTAACCTGCTTCCCTAAAGAATGGTTTAGAAGAAAATTAGGGAAAAACATAAAAACTTTCATTCTTCGTGAACTGCTGGAGAAGAAGAGAGGAATAGTTGTGTTCTAGTTTGCTTTGAGTTTTCATTCTGGGGGCTTGTCCTTAGTGTAGTCTTAGAACTACCCCTACCTTTTCCATAAATCATTTTTCCCTTATCCCTGAATATTGCAGTTGAAACCCATTGACTTCCATCCACCCCTCCTCATCTTCCAGCAAGTGCTCAACCTTCCACCCAGATCCACCAAGTCATAGTGGGAGTGGAAGAGGAAGAGTCTTGCTCCTCTAGCCCCAATTATTCCAAGACCAGTCTTTTCCTGGAGACTGGTTTGTCATCAGAAAGAAGAGAAAAAAAAAAGAAAGAAACGGAACAAGAAAGACAAGTGTCCTGAGGGAGTTTAAGTTCATGGTACTAGTTGTACCTGAGGCTCAAGGCCACTTCTGGTACACATAACCCTAGATTCAGAGCTTCTAAATGTTCTTAGGTTGCATGAGTCAAATAAATCCCCTATTTTCAAAGCTAGCATGAATAGGATTTCTGTTATTCACAGCTTAACATTAATGATTAATGACTAATGACTCACTGTGTTTCTCAGGCCAGTTTCTCTGATCTCTTCAAGTATTAACCTTGAATTTTAGATTTAATACAGATCATTTCTCATATTTTGTTCTGCAACTTATATACAATGCCTATTTTGAGCCCAAATTTAGGTTGAGCACTTTCCCTGTAGCAAACCGATATAATACCAAGACTTTACAGTGAAGAGTAACCCTAGAACCAAGGCTGAGGCTCATTGTTTCCATGCCTAACTTTCATTGGTCCTACCCTTCTTGCACATTTTTAATTCTTTTAACAGGTAGTTGGTTGGAAAAGGGAAGTCAAAGGACAGCAGGGCTTCCACTGGCTCTTGGCCAGTTAGCAAAGAAAAGAGATCCCTGTCAGTCCCCAGCATATCATAGGGTTCTGCCCATGTAATTCTACAAAGGAAGCAGAAATGTAAACCCTGTATCTTGTAGGGTCTTATCCATGGTTTGTAATCTGTAGGCACCCTAAGTCCAGAGTACCTGGGAACTGAACAGGAAACGGTCCTTAACCCTTAAGTATAGGAGCATCAACACACCAGCTGCCTAACCAGGATCAGGACACCGCTGCGGTGAGTTCCCCATGGTGGCCACATCTCTTCAGGTCAAGGCAGAGCTATCCTGGGAGTTTGCTTAATATCATACTCTTGTTTGGTTTCCCTCCCAGTCCTACTTCATTCCCTACTGGATTTTCCTGGAGTCATAATCCAATAAATGACTTTCCTACAAATCCTTATTTCAAGCTATTCTTTTACGGAGCCCAAGCTGACATAGGTACCAATGCCTTGAAAAGTGGTAGCCCAAGTCTGAGATGCTTGTCTATAGAGAAGGGAACTTCGTGCAAGGAGGGACCGCCTATCTTTCAAATTTTAACTTGAGAAAACGTCACCCACTGATTCGGTAATCCCAACCTTTAGCTTTACTCTAATTCAGTATTACAAATAATTTTCTTCTGAGCTTTTGGTAAGTAAATATAGCTCTTATTATTATCTAATGCTACCTATCAAATGAGTATGTGCTCATATTAAACTTTTTATTGTATATCACTCCTTAATTGTCCATACTCATATTACCCCCCCAAACCCAATGTTCCATAAACAACAATCATGCACACACTTGACATAAAATTGCAAAGCTCTCTGAAGTCTGGTTCTAGGTCCACCTAAAGCTGCTCTTATTGCTGTTGAAGATCAATGTGTATAAATTATTTCGATGATAGAGAGGACATTGATGGAGTTGACCCTTTTATTTAATTTATGCTTGCTTTTTATTTTTGTACTATTTTGGAAATGTCTTTGGAATTCATATTTTGGATTTATTAAAAAGATTCCTCTTATAAAACAGAATTGGTGGATTATGGAATAAGAATAATCTGTCATGTTTTATGCATTTAATAACTCTCATTCCCCAAAGTGAAACTGGATGTTATACGGAAGCTGTTGGTCTCTGCTCAAGTCTGCCTCATTGGCCACAGCACGTTCACCACCACTATGTTGTTATAGCTTTTATGCCTTACAGCTGCTCCCTCCTCAATGACCCTTCACCAAACAGAAGATAGCCTTGCCTAGGTTGGGGTGCCAGACTGAGAAAATGAAAATACAAGATGCATAGTTAGATTTAAATTTCACATAAGCAACATAAGCTTTTTTGTGTAAGTATGTTCCATTCAATAGTTGCAATAGGTGATAAAATAATTTTTTTTTGTTTTTCTCAAATTCAAATTTAATGGAGATCCTGTATTTACCTAGCAGTTCTATGCCTGGGAGGGTACACTACCTCTCTTCCTCTCCTGCCTCCCTCTACCTCCAACTCAGCTGACTGATGTTGGGGAACAAAATCCAGCCCTGTTGTCTTGAGGGGCTCATGTTCAAGAGATACACTGGGGACCAGGTTGAAGTTCATCTCCCATTGAGCCCCCATCCTTGTTTGGCTTCATTTCCTTTCCTGTCCTGGTTCCCTCCAGCTTCTTAACCTGGGAGTCTGCCTCGATGATCAATTCACTTCCACAGGAATCCCACCCTCAAGCTTTTCTGCTAGGGAACCAATCATAAGTGAGCAGATACCGGGAGTGATTCTAGGAAGATGACTCTGTGGGTGGAATGAGAACCCCATCGCTGCTGACAGGTGAGGCATCAATGGGCCCTGGCCTGCTGCTGGAGTGCAAAGGTTGGCTTTCACCTCCAGTAAGTTGGAGCTGGAAGAAAGTGGGAGGGGATACACTAGCTGATGTGATGTCTCTGGCTTTTGAGAGATATAAGGAAATAGTAACTAAAAGTACTGCAGAATTAGATTATTAATTCCATTCCTAAGTGCCATTGATGCATTGAAAAGAAAGAATAAGAGGCTCAACTCTACTAATTAGTAATTTAGATCCATTGATCATTATTTTAAATCAGAGTATGAATCAGAAGGCTTTCTTGGCAGCATTCAAAGAAGGCATACATAGCTGAGAACACGGTGCAAGGTCTAATTGTAAAAGAGTCAGATTTGAAGCAGAGGCTGAGTTTTAAGTCTATGCCCAAACCAGGGCCCTGAAATTTGAGATGAGAATACCTTGTGAGTGAGTCTTGATTCTACAGATTCCCCTGACTACTCTAGGCATGAAAATTGACCCATTTCCCATGTGGGAAGATGGAGTTCATCTTCAAATAAGGAAGATGCCCCAAAGAAAATGTTTGCCCTTCCCAAATACTGGAGCAAGGCTTTGCCACCTCCAGCAGAGAACTACACAGCTTTTGAAAAATAAATATTGCCCTGATTCTGGGTCTTGCTAGAAGTTGAGCAAAATGGGTGATCAATAGGCTGAAGTCAGCCCCCCATGGAAAACAACGACCCTTTCCTCAGTCTCCAGAACTGAGCTAATTTGCCAACTGATGGAAGGAATGAATGGATCCTTATAAGGATCTGTAATGCCGTGACAAAATTATGTGGTTGTGATTTCCTCAGCCCCTCCCCAAATGAACCTGCAGCCTTATGCAAGGCTCTCCAGTGGGAAAATTGAGTACCCAGCTCTTTCAAGGGCTGTCGGTTGCAGAGTCTGCATTGATGCTGAACAGAGATTCAATGCATCCTCCTAACAGGGGTTAGAGTCCTTTATCAGCTAAAGGTCAGATAATGATGGAGAATGATCCATGTTCACTTCGTAGTGAGTACTTTGAAGCAGGAAAACAAGGCAAGCACAGACAGACTCACCCTTTTCAGATCCAAAATGTGCATGTGGAATAGTCATGCTTAGCAGTTGGCAGGACCTTCACTTTGGTTCTTTGACCTGTAAAGTCATAACTACCATGGTAGAGAAGGCCAAATAGAAGTCCCCAGATATGAGCCCTCCAGAAACTAAATGGCAAACTAACAGTAATATCTGCTATGAATGGTTCTGGAAATAAGAGAGGGAAGTCAGAGTGGCCCCACTCTCCATCACTCCTCGTAAACCAACTAGGCAGTTGTGCTTTCTTCCTGTAACTGTAGACTGTGGGCCACGTGCTCTAGATCCAAGAGGGGCTGATGCTTTTACAGGAGGCAGAGTAAAGGTTACAGTAAAATTGCTGTTTGGTTATTTGAGCTCCTCATGCCTATAGTCCAGCAGGCACAGATCAGCAGGAGGAATTGTCTCAAACACTTATGAGGAAGTAGGACTGCTGCTGTGTAATGGAGAGAGCAAGGAATTGATTTGACACTGGTGATGCACTGAGGGCATCTATTTATGCTTGCATGACTTTTCTTTTTTACCATTTTATTTAGAAAGGATTTTGAATTCTAAAGATAGTATGGAAATATCCATATATATTTCATATTAGCGTCCTCTAACATTAGCATCTTACATAACTGAAAAAGTAACATTGGCACAATACTATTAACCAAATACAGACTTTAATTGGATTTCAATACTTTTTCTATTAGTGAATTTTCACTTGTTTGCCCTTTTAATCTCTTCCAGGAGCTAATCCAGTGTGCCACATTACCTTTACATTTCACTCCTTCTTATTCTCTTTCAGTTGGTGACAGTTCTTCCTTCATTCCATGGCCTTGACAATTTTAAGTAATAATAGTCAAGTGTTTTGTAGACTGTTCCTCAATTTGGGATCTCCTGCTATTTTCTAATTATTAGACACAGCTTATGGGCTTGGGGAAGTATGTGCCGAGTGAGGTTCCCTTCCCATTGCATCCTTTGGGGGAACATGTGAAGCCAATATGCCCTCTTGCTGGGGACATGAAATTTGATCACTTGTGTTAGATGATGTCTGCCAGAATTTTCCTCTGCAAAATTATTTTTTTTTCTGTTTCCATACTCTAGTCCTTGGACATGGAGCACTAAACCCAGCCTACTCTCACGGAGAGAATGAAGCTTTACCTCCTAAAGCCAGAAGTATCAGAGATTTTGTGTACATAAATTAAAACCAGCACAATGATTAATAAATATTGGGAGGGAAATACTTTGAGGCAATGCAAATATCCTTAAACGTTCACCTGCTAATTCTAGTATCAGAGTTGTATCTTGCCTGCAGCAAATATTACTATGGTATTATCATGATGATTTTCTATTACCTTCATAACTTCTGCTTTATTAATTTGAATTCTCTCTTAATTAGGAATTGCCATGTCCCCCTCTTTATTTATTTACTATTTCATTTATTTATATTAGTACATATTTGTGGATATTTATTTCATTCTTTGGGTTATAATCTGATATGATAATTACTTACTCTGTTGCTCAAATAGTTACAGGGTTGGCTGATAAGAGCTCTTTCAGGTCAGCTCCTCTGCCATGCTGATTTGCATTGTCTTAGTTTCCCAGCTACTACACCAATACCACACAATGAGTTGGCTTAAACAATAGGACCTTTCTGGCTCATGACTTTGAGGTTGGGTGAGGTCCAAAATCAAGGCGTCAGCCCAGCAATGGCAGTGCTTCCTCACCAAAGACTAAGTTTCTGAGTCTGGTTGACAGGGATCCTGGTCCTAGGCAGTCCTGTCACGTGGCAATGCACGTGGCAATGTCTTCTCCTTTCTCCTCTGGGTTCCAATCACTTCCAGCTGCTTTCTTTGGCCTTCTCTTGTTGAATTCTGCTTACCACCGACTCTTGCCACCTGATTCGGTTAGCCACCAATGAACTAAAAATAACATCTTCAGAAGGTCCTATTTATAGTGGGTCCATAACCACTGGAATGCAGATTATGACCAAGAATATATACAAACTGGGATGCACAATTTAATCCACCACATGCCCTGACTGTTTTAAAGCACTTCCAGGCTAAAATAAAAAATTTTATAAGTGGCAAATCGTAGTGTTAGCAATGGTGTTGAGAAACTGGAAGACTAATACATGGTTGGCAGGAATGTCTGATAAATTTATGATATATTTACTATATTTCCTACTAATTCTATATCTAAATATTCACTCAATGAAATATAAAATGCACATATATCACAAAACATAATACATGTACATGAATACTAATAGCAAGTTTTTGTAATGGCCAACAACTCTAAATCACCCAAAAATACATCAACAGGAAAAGGGATAACAAATAATGGCATATAAATTTAATTGAATATGTCTCACAAACAAGGACATAAATTGCTGATACCTACAGTAATAATGATAAATTTCTAAAATATTATGATGAGACATAGAAACTAGATACAATAGACTTTATAATGTGCAATTAAATTTATAAGAAAGTCTAATACAGAAAAAACAAATCTACAGTAATAGAAATCAGATAAATACTTACCTGAGATGGTGTAAATGTTCAAAATATTGATTGGATGGTGATTATATGGGTAAGCATTGGCAAATAGAAAGTATCATTCTGGTATTTGTCGAAACTCATTAAACTGCATGAATGCAAGAGAATGTATTTTATTGTGTATACAATATAACTCAATAAAATTGATCTGAAAAATGTTGTTTGTCCCTAATCCCTTTGTATGAACTTGTAACAACCCACAAGTCAATTTGCAATTCCTGTCTCTATTGGTATATCTTTTAAATTTAGTTTGCTAATCTGCTCAAAGCAGATACCTTGAAATATCTTAGCTTTAAAAATGGCAATTTCTTAGCCCAGAAGCTTACAGTTTTTAGCCTGAGAAAAAATGTCCAAATCAAGGCATCATCAGGCAATGCTTTCTTCCCAAAGACTGGCTGCAGGAGATCCTGGAGTTCTCTGTCACATGGCAAGGCACATGATGGCATCTGCTGGTCTCTCCCGTCTCTTCTGTGTTTCTTTGCTTTTATCTTCAGGTTTTTGTGGCTTTCTCTCTCTTTGCTGAAATTCATTCTCTTAAAATGAGCTCCAGTAAAAGAATTAAGACCCACTCTGGGCCACACCTTACATCAAAAGGTCCTACTTACAAGGGCTTCACACCCACAAGAATGGATTTCTTTAAGGACAAAAATTTTTGGAGGTACCAGTTTCAAACCACCACAATTGACTTCTCTTCCTTTTTGGTTGTCTTAAACCTTTTCAAAGGGCAATCTAAGGGAACCTTGAGGAAACAGAACATATCTATAGCATTAGATCCACACAACTATACATGATAGAATTATATAGAGCTAAACACACTCAAACACAAACACATGAGCACAAGCAAAACTTGGGATATCTGAATAAAATCCTTTGATTATCCTTGTCAAATCATGATTGAAATAGTGTGGTATAGTTTTGCAATATGCTACCATTGGGGGAAAATAGGTAAAGGGTACATGTAGACTCTCTGCATTATCTCTATTTCTTACAATTGCGTGTGAATCTACAATTATACCAAAACAAATTGTTTAATTTAAAAACACAACAACTAAATCTGTCCCAGAAAAAAGATTTTGTTCCTGGAAAATACCATCCATGTACTCTCTTCTCCTGCTGACTGCATCGTTTGCACTATGGAACCTGGTTCTAGAGCCAGGAAGTTCCAAAGGAAGCATTCTTAAAAAAAAAAAAAAAAAACAACTTTAGACTTACACAAATCTCATTGTTTTCTTTGAAGATTTTCTAAGAAGAATCTATATTAATTAGAAGGTTCTCTTATCATTCCATTTTATCTATTTAATGTAGCACACCTAAAATTTCACTGTGGTTAAACTCATACTCTAGGAACCTGAATTCATAGCATTCATCTAGACTAATCCAGTAAATAAAGGAGCTCCATTAGGAAACATGTATAATGAGGGACATAGAGTCCCAGACATGCCAGCCAGCTCCTGTTCCTCTGCAACCATATTAGTGGTTCAAAACAAAATAAACATCCTAAAATCCTAAATGTTGGCTCATCTTGGGGGCCAAGAGTCCATCCAGCTCCTGACCTCCTCCTGCTGCACTGAAGATTCAAGATGGAAGACTGGTGACAGACCCCATCTTCCCATAGGGTAGAGGTAGACATCAACCATCCAACCACGCAGTTTCCTTTTTCACTCGCCAACTTTGCAGGAATGGTAAGAATCCTCAGATGGTTTCACAGCTGTGGTCATTGTCTTCATTTTAGATGCATTTTGCTCTCCCAGAATTAGCCTTAATGCTGGGCTAGCCATTAGGAGAGGGAGAGTAAACAACTGTGCTTGGCTGTTTCCATCGGACTGGAATTTTTGTTTCTAAAATAGAGGTCTCCTCTTTGTGCTGCTTTTAATATTTTCATAAATATTGTTAACTGTTGTTGATGACTATCAAGAGTGAAGTGGCCCTTTCTTCCTGGACGAGGGCCTGCTTGGCCTTCATTGCTGGCGCATATAGAACCTGGTGACTCCACCTGTAACCAGGTGGACCCTGCCTCCAGTTAGACATATTACAAATGAATCCAGCTGTTTTAAATGACTTAGGGTGGCTTTTATTGGATGCCTTAACTTAATTCTAAATGTATCATCTTGTGAAGCAGTGACTAAGTTAACCTGCCTATATCCCAGTAAATGCCTGTAGACCCAAAATGTTTTGTCCCTCATAAACCTATTCAATCGTGCCTGTTAATTTCATTTCTATCATTTTTCTGTGCTCCTTAAAAGTAAGTTTCTAAGTTTTAACAGTGATGAGAGCAGAAGGAATTTTGCCTTAGGAACTAATTAACCATCTGGGAATCAAGGACACTGGTTTTTAATTTCCTTTCTTTGACTAACTTGCCAACATTCTTGGATAATCACAGATTCCAGGTACATCAAATCTTTCTTGAGTAAAGTAAACCATGTAGTCAGGATTTGGTGGGGTGGAACAAATGGATTTTAATACTTTGCAATGATAAAATATCCTATGGGGACATTGGAAATAGGTCTACCACTCTACACATAAATTTATTGAAATCTGAACAGGAATACCCAGGCCTTATAATTGTGTTCAATCTTTTCCTGGATTTGCAGTCTTCAAAAATTTTATTTATTCATAGATAGGGGAAGAAGTAAAATTAAAGCAACTGTTTCGTCGTTCTCACTGAACACATCTCTAAAGACTCACTGGTAAATGAGGCCTAAAACGAACAGCCAGCATAAGCCCAGCAGGAGCGCTGAGCAGAGGGAACACATGAAGACTCTAGAACTTTTCCATTTGCTGTATCTCTGCAGAGGTGAAAATGCCTAGCAGGTCACCAAGTGCTTCAACAGGAGAACCTGCAGGGCAAAGGAAAGTCCTCCTCCTGGTCATCGCAAAGCCCTGCCCTTCACCGCAGCAGAACTCTTGCTCCTCATCAGCCCCCCACCTGCCAAGAAGCTGTATTTCATTGGGGCCTTACCATATGTTCTAAACTGAGGGGACAGCGCTGATTCCAATAGGATGTTGGACAAGCCTCGTCCACTCCAAAAGGCTGTACCCTGATGTTTTTCTAGATTCACAGCAAACCCAAGTCTTCTGGGGATGAATTGTTAGTCTTTTTCTTTTATACGTGTAGCCATTATTTTTAATAACAATAATCACAACGACGATGTAATAGCTGCAATAGTTTAACTGTAACTCTGTGCCAGCCATCCAACGACATGCTTTATATATGCAATATCTTATTTTTATTCACAAGCCCCCTGTGAGGTATGTTAATCCTCCTTTTATATATGAAGACACTGAAACTTTGAGAATTTAGGAAATACAGCTGGTAAGTGGTGGACCTAGATTAAAACTGCAAGTCCTCTGACCTCAAAGCCCACTGTGCTGCTCTCCCCCTGCCTTGCCACCACTGTCTCTTTATCAGAAGATGCCGATGGCCATGGTGCCCTTTGTCTGTTAAGGTGGCTAGAAGTCACAGTGCACTGGCCTCACCTAAAGCTGGCCTGGAGAGGTGATATTCTGAGAATTACACTGGTTCCAATTTTCCTGACATGGACTCTGAAATTTCATAATTCGGCATTACGTGAATTGGATTACTTGGAATCTCCTTGAAAAGACAAATGTTTGTTATTGATAAGTCAGCTCACTTTTCTCCAACACCTGTGGGCAACTGCTGGCTATGAATGAACCTTTTAACTAGGAAGATAAAAGTCAAGGTAAGGGGACACTGTGAAGTGGGATAGCCTTCTACCCTTTCCAGCTCCCAGGATTTCCCCTTCCTCCACTTACCTTCTGGACCTCTACGAATCTCCCCAGCTTTCTTTCTCTCATGCCAACATCCCTCTCTGTCTCTCCATAATCCCTCCACCCCCCTCCTTTCTTTCTCTCTCTCCTCCTGTGAAGCCTAACGCAAGTCTTCTTGTCCACACCGGTGGTCTAGATGCGGCTGGCATCGCAGGAGCACGAGTGCGCTGGTCCTCCAGGCGCCTAAGCTTTAGAATTAGAAAACATTTGCCAATAGGATAAATGGTGGTGGGGAAGCACCGTCTTATACTGAATATCGGCAGCCTTTTTCTGCAAAGGGCCAGAGAGTAAATGATTTAGTCTTCATGGACCATATGTAGTTTATCACAACTCCCAACTCTGCCATTGTGGCAAGAGGGCAGCTGCAGACAATCCGTGGATAAATGGGCATGGCTATGCTGTCCTAAGACTTTATTTATGAAAATGGGTACAGGTCAGAGTTGGCCCACAGGCCATAGTTTGCTGACTCTTCTTCTAGCCTCTCTTTTGTCTCACACTGCCTACGTCTAACCAATCACAATATTTTAAATGCTCCTGTTCTAAATTAGGACTTATTCATCATCTTCTCTCCTTCCCTAGGTTCTTACTGTGTGACACTCACTGAGCTAACTGCTGTGCATGCATTATCTCGTTCAACCTCCCAGCAACTGCAGGATGTTCTTCCTATATCCATTTTGAAGCTTAGAGGAACTAAGTACCTGCCCCAAACCACACCACTGATAAATAGCTGGAATGCGTCTCATCACAGAGCCGAGGGTTTTCACCCAGCTCTTCTGTCACCTCCTATCTGATCTCTTTGCCTCCGTCCCCAGCCCTCCTTCCAATGCTTCACAAGGCAACACAACTGAATACAAACTAGACACGATCAGGGTCATCACTCCTTAAAGTCGGTGAACTGACCCCAGCTGTCCTCTCCAGTTTTCCTCTTGCAAGAGCCTGCTTCGTCCTCATCCCCTCTCCCTCCCCAAACCCCGCACCTGCATACTCACAGGCTGACCTGCAATCTCAGCCAAACTTCTTGATCCCACAAACACAGAAGCTGCTGTCTGTGCCTTTATGGACAGAGTCATGCTCCCCCAAACACACATGCCACAATCCCAGGTCCTGGGGGTGTGAACCCACTGATAATTTTAAGTGAGGCCAAACTGAATTGGGAAAGGGGCACTTAATCCAATACGACTGGAGACCTTATAAGAAATAGAAGACAGGCGGCCATGTGACAGGCAGAGAATGAGCTATATCCACCAGCAGCCACCACCAGGATGCTACAGAGGAAGCCTGGTCCTGCTGCCATCTTGATTTTGGACTTCTGGCCTCCAAACCTGAGCCTCTGGCAAATGGAGACAATGCCACCATGGCTTTGCTCACTGCGCATCCCTCCCTACCCCCGCCCCCCA
This sequence comes from Cabassous unicinctus, assembly GCA_029593785.1. Classification (NCBI taxonomy): domain Eukaryota; kingdom Metazoa; phylum Chordata; class Mammalia; order Cingulata; family Chlamyphoridae; genus Cabassous; species Cabassous unicinctus. Next base: position 2,064 of record JAQZBX010009605.1, on the reverse strand, counting down.
GCTTCCCAGTAGCTTTACTTCCTTTCAGGATGTTTCCAACCTTCTTCCCAGGAAACACTCTGAACACTGCCAAGGCAATTGAACCTTTATCTCTTTTTTTCTTGTCTGAAAGCACAATGTTTTCCTCTAGCCTTGCATAAAAATTTTGGTTGTTCTACTGTGCTTCTTTTTGCTTTCTTTGAGTGTTGTCTGTCTCTCTTTCTATTATGTAGACCAGGTACCATCTGCGAAGGATGTTGACTGATCATTGCACAACTGGAAAATTTGACACAATTTTTAAGAGAGTAAAGGGTAATGTACATGGTGGGAGGTAGCAAGAAAGGAGGTTGATAATGAAATGTGATTATTATTACAGTGTATATAAATATGTATATAAAGGTCTTTGTAAATATGAAAGTACACCCTGGATTGGGAAGGCATGGATCAATATGGGGCCTTTTAATTTATCTTTTGGGAGGTGGGGTGAGGGGAGCAGCAATGTGTCAGAAAAGCATTATGAGCTGGATAGTGTGAGTCTGGAAAGTTGGTACAATGGTTCACCAATTGCTCAGTAACAAAATTTGATTTAGATTAAATAAACATAGTCATATTCTTAATATTATAAGACTTTGTTGTCTCATATTAGATAAGAACATCATATTTAATAATTTTTTTCCATGCACTGCATTCTAGAAATATTCAAAATTTCTGCTGTTGCCTATGACATAAATTTAGCTTTCCGACTACTTGAAATGTCCTGAGTAACAGATCTAAGAATTAAATCCTTGGCAAGAGACCTATAATAATAACTCAAACACCTTAGAAATCTTCATAATGTTTATAAAAACTACACTGAAAAATAATTTAGCTTGTGAAATGACAAAGAAGTTTATATCATTTGGGGGAATATGTTTTCATAGTTTATTTTAACAACATGTGCTCTTATTGTTTTTCCACAAGCTAGAATATTTTACTTTTTCATAGCTGTACTTTCTTTCAGGGCCTTTTTTCTATTCCGATAAAAACATTTCTGATGCTACAAAGTAACATTTAGGCTCAGATATTAAGTTAGTTTGGAAAAACTCCTGTAGTTTGTAACCTTCCTGAAGTACCACATGGAGGTAAATAACCGTCTTCTCAGGAAATTGGCAAACCAGCAGGATCCAGCCCCTCTTGTGGTTAGGGAGAAGTCGGTGGGGATGGGTGAAGTGGTAAAAGGAAGCTTCTGTGTGAATTTACCCGAGAATAGTGTTTACTAATGAACTATTCCAAACATATTACTGGCCCCGGGGAGTCCTCTCCATGTCTCAGAAGCATATTTGATAGCTAATACACTTCACTCATGACAATTGTAAGATTATCTTAGAACGCGCTCCTGTCCTCTAACAAGGAAGGAAGTGATCCCCAGGAAATATCCCAGAATATACTCCGCATTAGGGCTTCTGATTCCAGAAAAGCAAACAGGGAGAAATAAAGCCACACTACTGATTCCTTATAATAGGTTGAGATGAAGCCACACTACCTTTTAACTATGGGTTCCTTACAACTAGTTGAGGTAAAGCCACACTGCTTTAATATGAACTCTAGCCTTAAAATGGCTTAGAGGATGTTGTGCTAGCCTTCAAATTGGCAAAGGATTCCATCTTAACATTTGGATAATAGTAAGCAATATTGGGTAAAGAACCATATCTCATGAGTGATACTATATCTCAGGTCACTGTATATGCTCTAGAAGAGTCCATTGTTGTCTATCAGCAACCCACAGGTAATAAAGCAGGAAGTGGTAACTGCATACAGATTGTAATATAAGTGATATAATTTATGGTAACATGAAGGTGGAAAAAGATCTGTTAGGTTTGGTGGTAGATAGAAAAAGATCTCAGTTGACAGGAAGTGCACTTCTACTGTTTTATAAGGCACAATTTATTGGTGTGTGTGTGTTTTCCCAATAAAAATCTCTGAGGCATGTCATTGAGTTGATGTGGATCAAAAGCAATACATTAAAAATATATCTGGGCATATTAATAAACTCTAATCCTAAGGTTCTCAAACCGTGTAAAGAGACTCAAAGGGGGTGCCACAGGG
>JAQZBX010009604.1:0-45777 GCA_029593785.1 Cabassous unicinctus | reverse complement strand
CTGTGGCAGCAGTTGTAGAGGATAGCTAGAGAGGGGAGGCCCAGGTGGCTGGGGGAAAGGGAACCCATAGTAGATAGGTCACTCAGGTCAGCTCAGAAGCTAGAGAAGCCAGGGAAGGGACATGGCTGGAAGCCCAGCACTCGAGTGGCTCCTAAAGTGAGTTTAGTCCCCTGTCTCCAGGCAATATGGGGAGCATCCAAATACCCAGCAGGCTTTTGAGGTGGGGGATCTGTAGGTCAAAAATTGTGGGGATTCAGCACATAGCCAAATCAGAGGGAGAGAGATGTAGGGGCAAATAGATAAGGTGGGTAGACCAAGAAAATTAAAGACACCAGCTGGCTCTGAAACAACTTCATGGAGAGGGAAAGAGGGAAATGAGCAGGCAGGCTTCCACACCAACCCACCCTGGGAGAGAGAAGAAAGGGTCAGTGAGCATCAAGCTGCCAGGTGCCTAATGGCTCTGGAGAGCAGGAAGCCTGGAGAGGCAAATGCCAAAACAGTATAAGCTGAACTGGCCTGAAACAAAAGATGGCAGGAAGAGGCAGAGGACCAGCTTTCAGAAGTCTTGAGAAACCTAAAGTAACTGCTGGAGCTGGTGGAGCCCAGTGGTTAAACTCTTGCTTCACATATACAAGATCCTGTGTTCAATACCTGGTACCTCCTTTAAAAAATGCCTAACTAGCCTGAATGATAAAGAGGGTAGAGGCAGGCACCCCAGGGGCTTCAGGGAGCAGGAATTGAAGGACAAACAGCCTCAGGCAGGAAATTTAGACTGAAATTATTTTTATAGGCTATTTTTTTATATTTCTTATCCCTTTCTCTACACTCTGGTACCTTAACTGGAGAAGGCAGACTTGAAAAGAGATTTGTGAGCACTGGCTGCCTGAGACCATTGCAAGTAGCTTAAGAGGGAAGCCTGTTATCTCTGTTTTTTGTGTTTTGGGTAGCTGTTGCTTTTTTCCTCTCCTTTTTCCTCTTTGTCTCCTTAGTTTATTTATTTTCTTCATTCATTTTCCCCTCTACTGTTGCATTTATTTTGTTCTAAGTTCTCCCATTAGGTCCTCATTTTTTTTCTTTTCTTCTCACCTTTTGGATCTTTTATTTTATACTATCATTTCTCCTTCTTCATTATCTTTTTTTATTTCACAATTTTCATTCTTAATCCTTTTACTTTTAATGATTTTTCACTCTTATTATTACTTATTTTCTCTTTTCTTCCTGATTCTTTAAGGTTCATTTTCCATCTTGTGTGTGTGTGTGTGTGTGTGTGTGTGTGTGTGTGTGTGTTTATTCTTTTTCTCTTCTTTCTTTCCTTTTCTATGGTCTTAATATTTCTACAATGGAGCACAGACACCTAGATGGATATAGAATAAGTGTAACCAAGTGTCAAACAGGAGTCTTAAAATAAAACAAAACAAAATCCTTGAATAGAAAGAGAGGATAACTATCTGAATAACGCCAACAAGCTAAACAGATGCTTAGACACCAGTGAAAAATTTCCAGGCATATTAAGAAAGAGGAAGATCTGGCCCAATCTAATAAACAAAATAAAAAAGATGCAGAATGTGGAACAATTAATCAAGGATGCTTAAACGTATATCATTAATCAGCTTAATGAAATGAAGGAAGAGAAAAAATATATAAGAAGGCACTGATGCAAATATTCTCCCTATCCTGATTTTGTGATAATCAGGGTAGGCTAAACATTCACTATATTAGAAACCATGCATTTGTCCACAGACCTAATTTTTCTTCCTAGGTCTGGTTTTTAGAATGCTGGTGATAAAACAAGGCTGATTTATTATATGACCATCCTGTATGGGAAATGACTGTAACTCTAGGTATCTTTGGTCAACCTTAAGAGATAACAAGGGTACAGATGTGGCTCAAAAGTTGGGTGTCTGTCTCCCATATGATGGACCTGGGATCGATTCCCGGGAACCCCTAGTAAAAATTAAAAACAGAAAAATATAGAAAGCATGCGCAGGCTGCCAGGGTCCATGCATGGGTGAGCCCCACAGGCCTGCATGCAGGTGCGCCACTGGGCCCTGCAAGCAGGTGCACCATCAGGCCTCATGAGACACACAGCATGATGATGACATAACAGAAGAGTAACACAAGGGAGACCTAAGACGAGACAAGCCAAAAAAACAGGAACCAAGGTGGTACATGTGGTAGAATGCCTCTTTCCCACATCAGAGGTTCTGAGGTTCAAATCCCAGTGAAGACAGGAGGAGAAGGATGAGAAGAGAGGGCAGGAAATGTACACATGGAATTGCCCATCAAATGGAACAAAAACAGCAAAAACGGAGGTGGAGGTAAAAATGGATAAAAGTAAAATAAATAAATACTTTTTAAAAAGTATAGGGGAATAAGATGGACTATAGTTAGTAGTAATATTTTGATGATGGTCTTTCATAATTTGTTAGCAAGTGTTTCACAACAATGCAAAATATTTGTGGTGGGGTGATGTGTGGGAGCCCTCTATGAAGTTATGCATGTTTGTTTTGTAAGTTCACAATGTTTACTTAACACTAATTGTTTATGTATGTTCATGTATGAATGATATATTTCAATAAATTGTTTTTAAAATGAAAAAATGAAGGCAGTGGGAAAACATACAGAAGAAATCATAAACATACATAAGAAGGTAATATAATGGATCATATGATGATTAATGGCACAATAGAGGAAATTAAAAATATATTGGAAGCACATAGCAGATTTGTGTAGGCAGAGGAAACAATTCATGACATTGAATATAATACATCTGAAATCACACAGATAATAGAACAGATAGATAAAAGATAGAACAAAATTCAGCAGGGATGCAGGGAATTGAATGACAACATGAAAGTCACAAGCATATGCATTATAGACCTCCCAGAGGGAGAAGAGAAGGGAAAGGGTGCAGAAAGGAGTATTGGAAGAAATAATGGCTGAAAATTTCCCAACTCTTTCGAGGGACATGGATGTACATGTCCAAGAAGCACAGCACACTCTAAAAAGTATAAATCCTAACAGGGCTAACCCAAGACATAGGCTTATCAAAATGTAAAATGTGTATGAGAAAGAGAGAATACTGAAAGTGGTAAGAAATGAGATTAATCACATACAAGGAATTCTCAATATGATTAAGCACTGATTCCTCATCTGAAACCATGGAGATGAGAAAGCAGTGGTATGATATAGTTATTATGCTGGAGGAAAAAATCATGCCAGTCAAGAATTCTGTATCCAGCTAAGATGGCATTCAAAAATGAGGGGGAGTTGACAATATTGACAGATAAACAGAAATTGAGAGAGTTTGTCAACAAGAAACCTATCCTTCAACAAATACTAAAGGGTTTTCTGCAGGTTGAAAGGGAGAAAACAGGAAAGAGAGGGTTGGAGGAGAGTGTAGAAATGAAAATTACTAATAATAATAACTGAAAAGATAAAAAGAGAAATACAACAAAATATGCCATGTACCAACCTAAAGAAAAAATAGTTAATGTAAGTACTGACTTTACAATAATATCATTGAATGTTAATGTATTAACCTTTTAAATCAATAGACACAGATTGGCAAAATGGATAAGGAAATGTGATCCATCTATATGCTGTTTACAAGAAATTCATCTTAGGTCCAGGGATGCAAGGACTTTGCAAGTGAATGGTTGGAAATGATTTTCCATGCAAAGAATAACCAAATAGGGTGTGAGTAGATTTAATAATATTGGACAAAATAGACTTTAAATGCAAAATTTTCTGAGACAAAGAAGTACACTATATATTAATAAATATGTTAATCTATCAAGAAGAAAGAACAGTCATAAACATTTATGCATCTAGCAAGTGTCACCAAAATTCATGAGACAAACATTGGGAAAAAATAAGTCGGTAAACAGTGTCTCTACAATTATAGTGGGGGACTTTAATACACAATATCACCATTAGACAGAACATCTCAACAGAGGGTCAATACAGAAACAGAGACCTTGAGTAATATATTAGAGGCTTTACACTTGATAGACATATACAGAATATTACACACAAATACAGCAGGATATACATTATTCTTGGAGCACATGGATTATTCTCTGAAAGACTAATGGGCTAATAGGCTAGGCCACAGAACAAATATCAACAAATTCAGAAGGATTGAAATTATGTAAAGTAATTTCACAGACCACAATGAAATGAAGCTGCAAATTAATAAGGGCACAGAACAAGAAAAGACACAAAGATATGGAGGTAAAACAATATACTCATAGATAATCAGTGGGTCAAGGAGGAAATTGCAGAAGAAATTGGTAACTACCATGAAATGAATGAAAATTAGAATACAACATATCAAAACCTATGGGATGCAGCAAAAGCAGTGCAAGGAGGGAAATTTATAGCCATAAATATATATATTAAAAAAGAAAAAAGGATCTCTTCCTGTCCTTTTGGTCAAGACCAAGTGTAAAAAAGAAAGAAAGAGGAAAAAAAGAAGACCTAAATGCACACTTAGAAGAACTAGAAAAAGAATGACAAACTAATCCCAAATATGCAGAAAGGAGGAAATAACAAAGATGAGAGCAGAACTAAATGAAATTAAAATAAAAATCACTAGAAAAAAATAACAAAAACAAAATCTGGTTCTTTGAGAAGATTAATAAAATTGAAAAGCCCCTAGCTAGAATAACAAAGAAAAAAAGAAAGAAGATAAAAATATGTAAAATAAAAAACAAGAGAAGGTATATCACCACTAACCCCATAGAAATAATAAGTATCTTAAGAGGATACTTTTTAAAAAAATTGTATGTGAACAAGATTGATAACTTAGATAATATGGACAAATTTCTAGAAACATACAAACAGCCTACATTAATGAAAGAAGAAATTGATGAACTCAATAGACCAATCACAAGTAAGGAGATTGTATTAGTCATCAACAACCTCCCAGCTAAGAAAAGCCCAGGAACAGATGGCTTCACAGGTGAATTCTACCAATCATTATGGAAAGAAATAACACCAATCCTGCTTAAACTCTTCCAAAAAGGAGAAGTGTAGAGAACATTACCTATCTCATCCCATTGTGCCAACATCACCCTAATACCAAAGCCACACAAAGATGCCACAAGAAAGAAAACTACAGACTGATCTCTCTAATGAATCTAGATGCTAAAATCCTCAACAAAATACCTGCTAATCATATCCAATAACACATCAAATGAATTATGCAAATTGATCAAGTTGATTGCATCCCTGGCATGCAAGGATGTTTCAACATAAGAAAATCAATCATTGTAATACACCACATTAAGAGATCAAAAGAAAAAAAATCACATCTATTGAAGCAGAGAAAGCATTTGAGAAAATCCAGCATCCTTTCTTGATATAAAACACTTCAAAACATAGGATTAGAAGGAAAAATTCTCAACATTATAAAAGGCATATATGAAACACCCACAGGTAACTTCATACTCAATGGTGAAATATTAAAGGCTTTCCCTCTAAGTTCTGGAACAAGACAAGTAGGCCCACTCCAATCACTCTTATTTAACACAGTATTAGTAGTACTTGCTGTAGCACTTTTGCAAGGAAAAGTAATAAAAGGCTTCCAAGTTAGAAAGGGAGATGTCAAAATCTCACTATTTGCAGATAACATGATCCTGTATGTAAAAGCCCTGAAAAATCTACAACAAAGCTTCTAAATCTGAAAAACAAGTGCAATAAATTGGCAGGATATAAGATCAACAAGCAAAAATCAGTAACATTTCTGTACACCAATAATGAGCAATCTGAAGAGGAAATCAATAAAAAATTCCATTACAATCACAACTAAAAGAATCAAATATCTAGAAATAAACTTTATTAAAGATGTAAAGGACTTGTACACAGCATTGTACTTTAACACAGCATTGTTAAAGGAAATCAAAGAAGTCCTAAATAAATGGAAGAATATTCCAGGTTCATGGATAAGAAGATTAAACATCATTAAGATGTCTATCCTACTGAAGTTGATTTACAGATTTTCTGCAATTCCAATAAAAATTACAAGAGCATTTTTTCCTAAATTGGAAAAGCTAAGTATGAAATTTATTTTGAATGGCAAGGGGCCCTTGACTGCCAAAAAAATACTGAAAAAGAAAAAAAAAGGCAAGGTCATGCTAACTGATTTTAAAGCATATTGCAAAGGTACAGTGATCAAAACAGCCTGGTATTAGCACGAGGATAGACATACTAACAAATGGAACAAAACTGATAGTTCTGAAATAGATCCTCACATATATGGTCAACTGATGTATGATAAAGCCACCAAGCCCACTATACTGAGAAAGAATGGCCTATTCAACAAATGTTGCTTGGATAACTGTATATCCATATCCAAACAAATGAGAGAGGATCACCATCTTACACCATATAAAAAAATTAAGTCAAGATGAAGCAAAGATATGAATATAAGAGCCAAGATCAAAAAGCTCCTAGAAGATAATGTATGGAAGCATCTATGAGATATAATAGTAGGATATGGTTTCATAAATTTTACACACAAAGTACAAGCAATGAAAGAGAAATAGATAAATGGGAAGTTTTCAAAATTAAAAAATAAACTTTTGGTTCAAAGGAGATTTTAAGATAGTGAAACAGTGCTTATTCATTGGTAGAAACTATTTGGTAATCATTTATCTGATAAGGGCCTTATATCCAGCCTATATAAAGAAATGCTACATCTCAAAATAAAGACGGAAAACCCATGTGAAAAATGGGTAAGAGATTTTAATAGACATTTTCCAAAGAAGAAATACAAATGGGTAAAAAGCACAAGGAAAGATGCCCAACCTCACTAGCTATGAAGGAAATGCGTATCTAAATTGCAATGAGATATCATCTTACACCTATTAGACTGGTGCTATTAAAAAACAGAGAACTACAAGTGTTGAAGACAACGTGGAGGAGAGGGAACACTCATCCATTGCTGGTGGAATGTAGAATGGTGCAGCTCTTTTGCAGCACAGTTTGGCAGTTCTTCAGGAAGCTAACTATACAACTGCCATATGATCCAGCAATCCCTCTTCTGGGTATATACCCAGAAGAATTAAAAGCAGGGACATGAACAGATATATGCACCTAAATTTTCATAATGGCATTATTCAATATTGCCAAAATTTGGAAGCAACCCAGGTGTCCATTAACGAATGGATAAGCAAATTGTGGTATATGCATACAATGGAATATTACTCAACTATATGAAGGTATGCAGTATTAACACACGGGACAACATGGATGAATCTTGAAGACCTTATGTTGAGTGAAGTGAGCCAGTCACTGAAGGATAAATATTACATGACCTCATGATATGACTTAAGCAAATTTAGAAGACTCACAAAACTAGAGACTGGAAGAGAGTTTAACAGGAGACAGAAAAGGAATAAAGTGCAATTAACCGATGCTCAATATGTACAAAATTTCTGATAAGGTGGAAGGGGATGTTTGTGCAATGGATGGGGGTGATGGTACAGAGATGTGAGAGGAGGTGAACATAATGGAATATGAGGGAGAGTAGGGTGGGGACTTTGAGTTGTACTATTCTTGGAACTGGGGAGAAGGCTGGAGGAAAAAACAGGTGAGCTGTGAGGGTTTGTAGGTCTGTGGTTAAAAATAGAGTTGAGTGGGAAAGAGTATAAACTACTATGTAAACTACAATCCATGCTTAGTGGCAGTGCTCCAAAATGTGCTCATCAATTGCAATGAATGTACTACACTGATGAAAGTTGTTAATGTGGGGAAAATTGGGAGACGTGGAGAGTGGGGCATATAGGAATCCCTAATATTTTTTATATAACATTTTATGTTAGCTAAGTATCTTTTAGAAAAAATAAAAAATGTATTTAAAAAATACAGGGGTAAGAATGTTCTATTGACAAATACTGCAGGGGAGGGTTTCTGGTAAATGGCGTCAGGTCTGGGGGATATGTGGGATAGGGTGCACCTGGGTCATGTTTCTATGTAGTATGAAAATGTTCATATTATCATAGTGTGTTCTCAGTGGGTGGAGACCCACACAATAAACAAGAAAATATTAAACTCCTTTTTAAGGGAATCCTGGTATGTTCTCAGTTAGAGGCAAGACTCTCTTAAGAACATAGGCAGTGCCTAATAAAAGATAACAGACCAATATGTCAAGCCCTCAATATTACTGCATTTAACTATGAACCTTATTATACAAAATTTGAAAATTAGTGGTTAACATAGGTTCTGAGGAGAAGGGGAAGTAAGAACAGAACAGATGAAACATAGGGCCTTTTTAGGGCATTGGAATTGTTTTGCATTTTCTTGGCAATGACTGATACAGGTCATTATAAATTTTGTCAAAACATGTAAAAGTGTATGGTGCAAAATGTAATCCATAATGTAAGCCATTAACGATGATTAGGAGCAAATCTTCACTATTTGTTCATCAATTGTAACAAATGTACCATACTCATACAAGATGTTATCAATAAGGGAAAAAGTGAGAAGGGGTGTTCATGGGGTGTAGGGGAATCCCCTATATTTTCCATGTGACATTTCCATAACTGAAAGCTTCTTTGAAAATAAAGCAAATAAATTAAGCAGTGGGGGAATATACAGAAGAAATTGTCACTGCTCATAAATGATAACATAACTTATGGTGGTGAAGCAAATTATTTTAAATTTTTTTTAAATTTTTTACAATTTTTTATTTTTATTTTTTGCATTTTATTGTTTTTTATTATTTTATTTTAATTTTTTATTATTATTTTATTTTTTATTCATTTTTGAGGCTTTGTTTGGGGGGACATTTTGTATTGCTGAAGGGATGCTACTGTAGCAGGGTAGGATCATTGTTATGGGGTGTCAGTGATGGGGGATGTGTGGGGAGGGGTGCTCCTGGGGCATAACTATAGAATATGAATAGGTTCAAGTAGCCATGGAGTGTTGTCTCAGTGGGTGGAGACCTACACAATAAATGAAAGAATATTGAATTCCCATTCTGGCAAATCCTGCTACATTCTCAAAGTGGCAAGAATCCCCCGAATACATGGGCTTACCTTCCAAATGAAGACAAAACAATACACCAGGCCCCTGACATTGATGGTTGTACTTATGAGCCTTGTTCTTGTGTATTGAAACTAAGCTTAGTATTATATATTGCCTAAGAGTTACTTCCTGAAAGCTTCCTTATTGCTAAAATGTGGACCCTTTCTAAGCCAAAACTCATCATATAAACTCACTATCTTCCAGCCTACATGGGACATGAGTCCTAGGGATGAGCTTCCCTGGAACTAAGGGATTATTACCAAGCACAGACTACCAATGTATTTGGAAAAATACCTTGACAAAATGGGGTAAATGTTAAATACAAATGAGTTTTATGGCTAACAGATAATTGAGTGGGGAGTTCATACCAGAGCTTATGCTTGTGCATGCCTCAGGAGGCTTTCGTTGACTGCGACAGTAAACAATGCATCAAGCAGGGATGCTCCTTTGGGCTTTGGAGACATCTAGACACTAAAGGCAGGGCAGATCATCTCAGGAATTAACCACCCTGTCAGTGGACCTTAATTTAGAATATATGCTTTCCAAAATAACAGAGTTAGACTCATTTATAATTTCCCTACACATGGCTCTTCTGCCCCTTTTATATGAAACCATAATTAACATTATAATCATTAAATATATGTACAAGAGACTCAAGTCTATGGTCTGTTCATATGTTGGTTGAGCCCTGAATCTCGGCAGAGTTGCAACACCCACTCTACAGTTCATCAGACTCACCCAGGACAACTAAGAAAAGGATGATAATGGACAACACCCATCAAAAAAACACACACAAAAAACAGAGTATCTACACCTGCAAGCAGCACAGTTCCATCCTTCTGCCCCATGGGATCTAAGGTTCCTCTCAATCAGAAACAGAGTGGGCATCACCAACCTAAAATTCTCAATATTGAGGAATGAACAAACATAAGGGGGAATGCAACTATGGAGTAAAGTAGACTTATTTTTCTAGCATTGGAAAATTTTGTAACACTGATATAAAGGCAGTGGTCACCAGAGTTTCTGAGGAGAGGGAGAGTGAAGAATAGGTGTAATGTGGGGCATTTTGGGGACATTGGAATTGTTCTGAATTAGATTGCAATGATGGATTCAGCCATTATACATTTTGGTAAAACCTATAAAAATGTGCAGTTGAAAGTGTAACTATAGAGTAAACTATTGAGTATGATTAGTAGCAATGCTTCAATATGTGTTCATCAATTGTAACAAATGTACCACATTAACTAAAGATGTTGTTAGTGAGGAAAAGTGTTGGAGGGGAATGTGGTGGGTTATATGAAAAACCCCATATTTTTGTTGAATCATTTATGTAATATAAAACGTTTTTAAAAGTAAAAAATAAAATAAAAAATAAACAATGTGATTAATATGCAAATATTAAAGAACAATAGTAAACATATCTGTAACTATATTTGGAAATTTGTGATAAATAGGTTAAGCAAAAAATAACCAGGTAAAACATAGTATCATAAGATCTCAGTTAAGTAAAAATATGATTTTTGCTCATATATGTCACAATTCCATAGTGAAATGACATATAAAGAAAAGTGAGGAAAACATTTAATAATTTCTCTGTGAAAAGGAAAATTTGTTAAACAGACCAAAAGAGGAAATGTATCTTTCTACATTTTCATGAGTATTAAAACCATCACATATCTGATCAGATTTTTCCAGATATAACTTCATGAATTTAATTTGTTCTGTTTCTTGATAAATGTAAAATTTCACAACAAACAATTGAGGGAAGAGAATAACAAATATTCCACAATAATTCAAGGTGTTGGTGTTGAGGTGATGTATGGGAATTATGCATGTTATGCATGGTTGTTTTGTAATATCATAACTTCTCCAATAAAAAGAAAAAAGAAAAAGAAAGAAAAAAGAATTTAAAAAACCACAATGAGATACCACTTCAAATCCACTAGGTTGGCTATAATAAAAATAGACAAATTATTAATGATGAGATAGGACTTATAGCTGGAAACTTAATGAGTAGACAATATGACCTAATTATTAGCACTTCAATCCCTCAGTGTAAAGGATGACATCATTTTCAAGGAAATGAACTCCCCTTCAGAAGTCATGACCAATACTCTTAATTAATTCTCATTTAATTAGGCAATTTGTAAACTTACACAAAATTCAATACCCATAACATTGTCCTTTCAACCTCTGCTTTCCAGTGCAGGGAAGATTGTTACTCGGCAAAGTTGCAAAAGACTGAAAGAGGCAGCCAGAGCATTAGAAGGCATATTCAACTCAATTGAACAAATAACCTATTTCTCCAAAATGTTATTCCCTCTTGAGAAAGAGACCTTTATCAGCTTCTTTGTCTTTAAGTTCCACAGCAATTTATTGAATGCACCTCTGAAATGAGAGAGATTGTGTTTTTTTCTTAGGTAAGCATATTTCCCCAAACCTATAAGGAATCCCACTTTAAGCTGCCCTTTGCTACTACCCTGTTCAGACTAGGTCTCTTGAAATGTCTAAGTAGATAAATTTATCTCAGCTGCTTAATTCCATTTTCTTTAAGCAAAATAAAATGATGCTTATTTTATTTTAATTGTGATTTTTAGACCCTTGGCAGCCACAGGCCCTATTGAAGGATTTTTTTTTCAAATCAAAATGTTTCTGATCAATTTAATCAGAATAGATGAAATTTGTGATGCATCTAGAATTCTACTGAGTATTCAAAGTAAGTTAATCTATTATCTGATTAACTTGAAGTTCCTTTTAAAATGTCAGTGATCCAGTTATGATCTTGAATATGTAGAAACTGTATTTAATTGTCATAGGCACTATCAATCTCTCAGAAAAAGTTTTCAGAATGAATCTACATCAGCTCCCTCCATAGCTAACTCCAATTACTTTTGTAATAGACTAAATTAGAAAAAGAAATGATATCTGAAATCTTTATAGGTTTTCCAAATGTATCAATAAAACAGTTTGTTAGAAACTAAAGCTGAATCAAAATATCAATAACAATAACTAAATTCTCTATTTTAATAAATATTCCCACTACATATCATCTATTAGAACAAAGACAGAATAATCACTCATTTGTATACTGATGAGGTAATCTTTTTTCTTTTTCATTTTATGAAAAAATTGTAGACTACTCTATGATAAATTATTCTACCCTCTTCCTAATGGCTTAATAAAATTTACTTTTCAGGAATAAAGAATTTATAGTTTGTGACATAGGATTTGTTCTGGGGAATGGAGGGGGCTACTCTGATGTTCTTGAATCTGTTCCTCAGAATAACAAAGACCAAGTGGTAGAATGAACAGAAAGAGGAAGATTCTAAGAAGATAATTGAATGAGGAAATTATCACTTTTCTTACATTTCCATAGCCAAGAATCAGCATGCCTGAGAAATTTACCAACATAACCCTCATAACAGAATTCTTGCTCATGGGATTCCCTGATGACTGGTTGCTACACTCTATGTAGCACTCTATGACACACTCTTCTTCCTCATTTACCTGGCAGCACTCATGGGGAATCTCCTCACTATCACCCTCACTACCATTGACCAGCATCTCCAAGTTCCCATGTATTTCTTCCTGAAGAATTTCTCCTTCATTGATATCTGCTATATCTCTGTCACTGTTCCCAAATCCATCATGAACTTGCTGACAAACAGACAGTCCATTTCCTTCCAAGGATGTGCTTCACAGATTTTTCTTTTTCTTTTTCTTGCTGGCACAGAATACGCCCTTCTTACAGTAATGTCTTATGATGGCTATGCTGCCATCTGCCGTCCTCTGCACTAGGAGGCCATTATGAATAGACATTCTTGTGTGCAGATGGTGACAGCATAGTGGTTCAGTGGATTGTCTATGGCTCCATTCATGTATCAGGTACCTTCTCTGTCAGTTTCTGTGGGTCCAACATAGTTCATCAGTTTTTCTGTGATATTCCATCATTGTTTATACTTTCTTGTTATGGAAAAAATAATTTATAATATGCATTTCTTATTGCTAGCTGTTGTTTTGATTTCGTATGTTTCATTTTAATGATTGTTTCCTATGTTCACATTTTCTCCACTGTTTTAAGGATTCCATCTGCTCAAGGCAGGTTTAAAACTTTCTCAATCTGCATGTCCCACCTCACCGTGGTGACCTTGTTGGTGTCCTCTGCATTCATTGCATACATAGTTTCCACCTCAAAATCCCCATCATCACTGAATCTCCTTATGTCTGTGTTATATTCCTTATTACCTCCCACCCTGAATCCTGTCATTTATAGCCTAAGAAACATGGATATGAAGGTGGCCTTTGTCAAAATGTTTGGTGGAATAATGGCCTCAAAGATTTAAATGTCTAAAATATTCATGACTCCATTAACTACTATAACATTTCTAACTAATTGTATATACTCATTTATTTTAAAATTATTATCTATGTATTATTTGATTGTTGCTATTATAGGATTCCACATTTTATAATGTTAAATGCATCTGAATTTTTATTAGAGTCTTGGCAACTTCCTGTGGTAATTTTCAAAAGGTTAGGTTCATATCAACAGGCCATAAGTTTGGGGATTATTGTTCAGATGCCATTCATCTTCACCAACACCAATCTCTTTCTTACCAGGGACAATTTATAATAGTTTCAAAATTAACATATTTTATTTCAATTACTGAGAGTGCTTTTTCCCATTTTGTTCTTGCAGTAATTAAAATAAAAATGAATATTCTAAACCTGAGATCTTTTTCTCTTTCACTTTTTATATTGTTGAATATTTTTATAAACCATGAGTGCTGAGTTTTATAAAACATTAGTTCTTTTAATGTAGCCTTGGAAATATTACATTCAGAATAATCTTTGAGATAATTTATTAGCATAATATATTTTTAGCAGAAGTTTCCCATCATCTAATTACATAAATCACAGTTTTAGGAGTCAAATAGCATAGTCATCATTGGACATTAACTAAGAGTATGTTATGATCACATTTCCAGAAACTGCAATATTATGAAAACTCCACATTTCTTTCATCATCAGATTTCATATTTCCATATTTCAGCCTTTATATAAATAAAATAAATAAATTTAAGCAAATTGATTAATAAAGTAAGTCTACTTCCAAATTGTTCTAAATTTAAATATGATTCTTTTAAATTTAAACATCCTACTTTCAATTTACACTTTTAACCATAATTGTACTTTTTCTCAATTTTAATTTATTTCTAATTTCCTTCTAAATTTTGATGTATTTTCATGGAAATCAATTTCCCTTTCAATTATATTTTTCTTGTGTCTTGCTTCAGCTCCCACACCACTAACTAGATGAATAATTTTCCTTGTGTTATTATTATTTCCTGTCTTACTCTTCTGTATCACTCCTCTCAGTTCCCAGACATGTTTCCAGGAAGAACTTCCTCAAGTAAATTAATTGTGCAAAGACCCTTTCTTAGATTGAACTTTAGGGAAAGACAAACTTAAACATTGTCAGTAAAATTTCTTGTGAAATAAATTTTCTCACATTGTAATGCTATTTTAACTATGTGCAATAAATTTATATATATAACATATTGTTTGAAATAGATTTATATTATTATACTGATTATAAATATGCAAATAATAAAATCTTCTCAATTATATAAATCCTAATATTTCAAGATATTTAATTTCTATGAAAATCTTTATTTTAATCCATATAAACCTTTTTAATCCCTTGATAACAAGTGAAAATTGACTTCCTGTAACTTCCCACTACTTTTCATTGGCTGTTGGTGAGAAAGTATATCTCATTTGCACAATTGTGTACAGATAACATTTTTAAAATTTGAAGCTATTTGGTAAATTAACTTCAATTATAAATTAGTGTCTGTTGTTTTATGCTTCCAATTTTTCATTGCTAGCGAATTTGGAGATATTTCACATGACCACTTGTCACTTTAAATCTGGGAATTTTTTTATCTATGCCCTTCTCATTGAATAGCTTTCAACTATGTAGAAAAGCTCTATCAACTGGTGATTTTTTTTCAGTTTTTTAACTGGCAAATAATTTTGGCAAGTGCTTCTATTATTACTTCATACTGTCTCTTGTATAGAGAGGAATATAGAGCCCTTTAAAAGACATAACAATAATATGGAGTATCAATGACATCAAGTTGAATCCTGGTTATGAAACAAAACTCCAATATTAAAGAGGAAAGAGAGAAAAATCAGATTCGTATAATGTCTGAGAAATGACTGGATAAGTTAGATACTCCATCTCTATGAAAACAATGGTGAAGCTAGCAAAAAATATATTTTACATGGTGTTCCCAAAATATTACATTGATACAGTATGACCATAAATTTTATTGAGATAATGGATTCTGCTGAGTTTCCCCCCTTTATCTCAAAATTAAAGTTCAAAATCTTTACTCATCAACAAAACACAAATTGAAATCCAAACTATTATATTTGCACTGAGAATTATATACAGTATTCTCATGGCAATTTTATGAATAATAGATATGAAAGTATAAAATGGAAATTTCAATCAATAATAAAACAAATTAATTGCAGCATATTCATAAAATGGAAACATATACAGCAAAAAAAATGAGAAAAATATGTCTACACTTTAAAATGGGTTGCTAATATACTAATGGAATGAAGGAAAGGCAAACAGAAAAAGTAATAAAGTATATACTTTCATCATTCTATTATCCACAAATGGTAAAACTTTTCTGTACTGAAAATGTCAGCAAAATACTTAAATTGTTGTACTGCATTGGTGATAGATCACAACCATCCATTCTTCTATCCCTGAGGTCTATTTGATTTCTTCCTTCAGTTTTGACTCGCTACTTTCTCATAATTTCATCCACGCATCTTAACATTTAATTGTATCCCTTCCTAGTGCTAACTAGTAAGGATCTGAGGTCCCTCTGACAAGTAACATCAAAACTCTTATGAGGGCACATGGATTTTTGTTCCTTTTAGCCTTTGATTAGTGTGTTTTTCCTCCACCCAACCTGTTACTTCATACCAAGAAGCTACAAATGGTAACAACCATCTGATTTAAAGTCCCTGAAATGAATGCAAATTAAAATTCCCTGAAGTACACAATCAGTTCCAAGTATTCAGATCTGATTTTTATTTAGCAGAGACCATGGCTTTGCTGGGATACCAGCTGTGTCTGTCATGCTGGTAGACACATGGTGTCACTGAAAGACCAGGAGAGAAAGCTAGACCTTGCATTAAGGAGCAGAGGAAAACAAGGAAATAGACTGAATTTGCAATTGATAGATGAATGTATTCAGAGCTGTGTCTGTTATCTTTGCATGAGCAATAGTATTTTCATATAATAACTTCCTGATGTATAGATAAATAAATAAACAAATGTTTAAATGGTATTTGTGCTTTTAGATATATCATGGTCAAAATGACTAGTCCTTTAAGATATTGAATAGTGGTACACAATTATATAAGATGGATAGTCTTAACTTTGCCTGTGCACTACAGGCTAAGGTCATAGTATTATTTCCTTCTATCAGTGTGTGTTTTCATATTGGATGCAAAGAAAAATGTCAATTTAAAAGGAAATTTATTACTTTAGATCAGAAAAGCAATTTGTTAAAATACTTAGTAAGATTTAATAGACTTTTTTTATAAAGAAGATTTGCAAATGGCCTTTAAATACATGAAAAGATGACCTACATCATTACCCATTTGGGGCATGCAAATCTAAATCACAATGAGATGGCACTTCAGACCCACAAGGATGGCTATTATTTAAAAAATCATGGAACTTAACAAGTGTTGGAAAAGACTAAGAGAACTTGGAAATCTAGTGCATTGTTGGTGTGCTGTAAAATGGTGCAGCCACTGTGGAAAGCAATATGGTGAGTCCTCAAAAAGTGAAATATAGAACTACATTTGACCTAGAAATTACTCTTCTAGGTATATACACAAAGAGAGTGGAAACAAGTTGCAGATACATACATAACTAGACCAACGTTTATAGCAGCGTTATTCGGTGAAATAATGAAAATAATGAATAATGAAAAGCTGGAAAAAAACACAATTATCCATCAACTAATGAGAGGATAAACAAAATGTGGTAGCAGCACTCATTGGAATATTATTGCAGTATAAGTGAAAATGAATTATGAGAAATCCTGCAACATGGGAGAAACTTGAAACATTATGCTCCATGAAACAAGCAAAATACATACATGCAAAAATTGTATATCACTTATAAAAGATGACTAGAAATAGCAAATTCACAGAGATAGAAAGCAGATGGAAGTCTACTAGGTGAAGTGGGGAGGGAGGAAAGGGGAGTGTTTGTTTTTAAAGAATAAAAATAAAATTATTAGAATAGTCTCTTCAACAAATGTTGATGGGACAACTAGATATCCACATTAAAAGATTGAAGATGGACTTCTAGCTCACATTATATACAAAAACTAACTCAAAATCAAAAGTCTTATGTAAATAGCTCTATGACTCAGTAGAACATAGAATAAATCTTTGTGACCTTGAATTAAAAAATAAAAGCTTATGTATATTAGAGTTTATTCTTATGTGTGTACTGAAAATAATTCTGCAGCAATTAAGGCTTTCTAAGTGAAGATTCTCTATATCACCAGTGACATAGACTATACTAAGTCATGATAACAAACACATCACCTTCTTTTGGTGAATGAAACCAGGACCTAGAAAATAATTTTTGCATTATATCCTGTGTTAGCTGTGGCACAAACTCAGACATCTCTCATATGTTCACATTGAAAATGAATTAATTAAAATAGAGAATAAGTAAGATTAGTATAAAGAAAAATTCAAAAGTCCATAAGGGATATTTTTTAGATTATATCATGCTATCTCATGGTAAACCTAATATTTAAAATATATATATATATAATAGATCTTTGAAAATTATAAGCAACTTATAAAAATCTTAATAAAATTATATTGATATGATCTTAATAATGACTACAAGCAGTATATGGATTTTGAAAACTATGAATCAAATGAATAGTTAAAATAAGCATCATGGGTTATAGTAATATTACAATTCACTATTCAATTGCAATAGATTTGAAAATCACTAAAGGACAATTACTTGCTAAATATTGCAGAGGAATTTGATTAAAGTGTCCTAGACATATAAAATTTAATATTCCTAAAATCAAAGCAGATAAAATTCCAATATTTTGTTTTTATTATAAAATATTTTATATTTTGCCATTTTAATATTTTAAAATATCTTTTTATTTCAAAAATTGAGAAATTACAAAACAATCATGCACATGTGTAGAATTCCCAGGCAACAACCCTTCACCAACACACCACATCATTGTCGAATATTTGTTACACATTATGAAATAATAACATCAGACTATTACAACTAACTATGATCTAGAGCATACATTTGGCATATTTTTCCATACTCTCCTATTATTAACACAGTAAATCTTTGGCATTGATGCAAGAATATTACAGTAGTTCTGTTAAGTACAGCCCACAGATTACATTAATTGTATTTTTCCTATGCTTCTCCACATTCCAACCATTCTGCAATAGTGATATACATCCATTCTAGTTCAAAGAAGGACATTCCAGCATTTGTACTATTAACCACAATTCTCATCCACCTCTGAGTTCACTGTTACTCAGTTCCTAGATTATTCTCTAGCTTTCTTTCAATTGACCTTTACATCCCTAGACTACACTTTTCAGCCACAATCCTATAGACTATAGGTTATTAGGAGATAAGAGGAGGGCTGTGAAGGAGTACTGATGCTTAATGTATGTAAAAGTTTTAATTAACTTGACTGTGCACTTGTGGAACAACTTTAATTTTACAAATAATTTGCAATAATTACATTTGTAATGTATCATCATCATCCATTACCAAAACTTTTTCATTCACCTAAACAAATCTTTGTATCAGTTAGGAAATATGTGGTTCACCTTGCATCCACCGCCTAGCAACTGAAATCTTTAATAAATTTTCTTTTGGTATGAATTTGCTTATTTTGCATATTTCATTTAAGTGGAGTCATACAATATTTCTCCTTTTGTGTCTGGCTTATCTCACTCAGCATAATGCTTTTAAGGTATATTATTCAGTAATAAAAATGATAAATTCGGCAATGTAGGTAAACCTTGAAATGTCAAGAAAAATGAAATAAAGAATAATAAATTTATAATAAGAAAACCATAAGCATAATATTGTTTGGAACCTTCCAGCATAAAATAATAAAGAAAAGAAAAGAAAAGAAAAGACATGCATGCTATTTATGGAAAGATGAACAATAATTATATTCAAAATGGTATTATATTATATTTTTATGATATTCTATATAAAACACAAACTTTTTATGTTTTTTTTTCCTACAAAAGCATGCCATAACTACTTTTCAATATTTCCCTTCCCTCTTTTATGTCCGGGTCTACTACAAAAGGGAGAAGAATTTTACTTTCTAAATTCCATGTCTCATACCTGCTTTAAAGACAAATTACATCACTTTAGGTCATGTCTTACAGATTGTGTAATATATTCTGACCATTTTCTAGAGAACTAATACTCTCTTTAGCACAACATCATTAACTGCATGTTTAATTTCAATGTAAATAGCATTTATTTATGGAGGCTCATTTTGTCTATTTTTTACATGTCTGCATTTGTATGATTTTTATTAAATTTATCCTCTCCTTTTTTGTGCTTTGTGTTATTTGAACACAGTATATATATATATTCTCTCAAACTAATTATTCCAGATTTTTTAGAAGCAAACGTTGCCTGGGTTGGGTGCTGCTACATGTGAGAGCTCCACCATGAGGACTTCATCATTCAGGTGTGGAAATGGCTGAGAGCTACGTAGACCCTGCAACCAGTAGCAAATCTTGGGATTTCAATAATTCTTGGTGTCTTCAGGTTTATTTTACACCTGGCTTCCTTTCATCAATAAGAGAGTATATGTCATGCATCCTTTAAAGCAAGCATGGGTTTCAAGTTTAATGAATGATATTTCTACCTTTGGAATTTCTGTCAGAGGATATACTTCAGTATTATTTCTGAGACTATTCAGTACAATTTATTGGTTATTTCAGGATGCATAACAATCTTAGTGGTCGACAATCCCTGTTTCTGGATTATTTGGATTATCAATTTCTCCAAATATATGTTCCTGAAAGTGTTGTTAAAGAAGCAGTACTACAAAAGTATTTGTGGTACTTCTGAAAAGAAAATTAAAGGTTTACCACATGAAAATATGGAGGCTCTATGAATGAAACTACAAAATCTGGTGATAATATGTAAATATATATTTTGAATAATTAAGGGAAATTAATTTTCCCAATTTGTAGATTTAATGCATTTGAATTCGTATCAAATATGAATGCCATAATTTGTTCTTATGATGTTGAATTTTATTAAAATACATGAAAAAACAAAGAAATATTCATGTAATTGCTGAAAGCAATGACTTGTTCATGCTTAATTTGATATATGAAACACATATAATAATATTATATTTAATAAAAGAAAGGACTACTCAGTAACTGGTGCTGAGGAACAATGAAAGCTACTTCATTCCACAGATGTCCCTTAAACTCAGAGTAATTGAAAAAATAAAATGTGATGAAACAAATAAAAATACAATTAAAAGAAAACTTACAGTGATATTTTCCTCATTTTATAATGAAACATAGCATTCTAGGAAACTATTAAACAACAACGATGAAGAGTATACATTTTACATCATATAAATAAATTATCAACATATATAAAATATAAATAAATGAAACAACATTTGTCCTACGAAAAAAATTATTTCCAATTTATACTTATGACGTATCACTAATACAACTCATAAGTAAATAAGTAACAGGAGTGGGCATCCTATAAATTATGGTTTTCATTGTCAGTTGGTAATCAGGGAGGGTGTACACAGGCAATGTGATAAGACTGAAAAATAGTCTGGAAAATTAGATATAAAATGTTATTGGAATTTTAGGGACAACTTAAATATAACCACTTTTCCTCTTCTGGGTTCAAAAAATATAGAGATCACTTCAGAAATCAGATGCATGGAGAGCAAAATGCCAGTCTTATTGCTTATGATGTGTAAGGTGAAAGGCCTGGAGGTGACCAGTTGGCACTCTGAATGAACTAACATAGGCATGAGAAAACAGGGTGAAACTATTCCTGGGTCAAAAGAACTGAAAAAACAGACACAAGATGACTGTTAAGAGAGAATAAATGAACCCCTCCAATAGTTTCGTAATGCTGCCATAACAAAGAACCATAAATGAGATGATTTTAAACAATGGAAACATATTCTCTTACAGTTCTGGGCACTCAAAATCCTAAATCAAGGTGTTGGCAGGCCCCTGCTCTCTCTGAAGGATCTAAGAGATGGTCATTTCTTGCCTTTTCCCAGTTTCTAGTCACTAGCAATCTGTTTCCCTTGGATTGAGGAAACACAACTCTAACTTCTGCATGTCTTTACATAGCTTTCTTCGTTCTGTGCCTGTTTCTGTGCCTTCTCTTCTACTGATAAGAAATCAATCATAACAGATGATGTTCCATCCAAGGCCATTATGACTTCATCCTAACTTGATTATATCTGCAAATAACGTTCTGCCAAATAACATCATAGTCAAAATCACTGGGGCAAGGATGTCAATATATATTTTTTGTGATCCAGAAATCAACCCATAATACCCACTTAGTCCTCAAAACTTGTCTTACCCTTCAGCTGAAAAAAAAAGAAAAACAAATCAGGGCAAGATGGCAGCAGAGTAAGAAGCTCCAAGAGTTAGCTCATCCTATAGGGAAGTTAGTAATCATACAGAACTATCTAAAGCACCTGTTTGGGAGGAAGGGACCAGGAGACCAGGAGAGCATCCTGCAACATTTTTGAAAGAATGGAAGGAGGAAATGGCCCATCTACACTGAAGATTCATGAGCAGAGCACTCCATGCCATGGATGCCATTGCCCATCCTCCACTGGTGGCATAAGCCACCACAGGAAATATCCTGTGGTTGGAGTTGGAAGTTACATTTCCTAAAAATGGGGGGGGGGTAGATATGGTCAGGCAATGAATTCAACTACTGAATAGTCAATTAGGCTGGCTAAAGTATAATCCTAAGAACAGCTAACATTTGAAACTTACCAAGTCAGAATGAATCCAGTAACCACCATTTTAACTCCATCCCCAGCTTGAAGGGAAACAGGACTGATTGAAAATCACAGTGAATGTAGGGAATGTCCTTATTCTACCCAGATTGCATTGCAGTCCTAGCCTACACTCCTGTCTCACTTCTGGCAGGTGGGAACATGGGGGGACCAGTATCAGCCTCTCTGGGAAACTGCAGGCAATTTTCACCAGCACAGACTAGATAGTCAGACACCTGGGACTCCATTCCCACTCCCCAGTAAGATAAGAGTGGAAGCGATTTCTCAATCTCTCTAGGCAATGCCAGGTGATTTCAGCCTGTACAGACTGGTTTATTTTGGGGTGCCTTTAGTTCCATCCCTGCTCCCCCCATAGGAAAAGAAGGGGCTCGTGTTTCTTAAGCCTCTCTGTAAAACTGCAGGCATTTTCAACCTGCAACGATTGGATACTCAGTTACCTGTAGCTCCATCTCCACCCCCCAATAGTATAGGAGGGAAGAAGTGTTCCCACAGCCTCTCTGGGTAACTGCAGGCACTTTTGGCATGCACAGACTGGTTTGATGAGTGTGTGGGACTCCACTCTTGTGACCCATAAGATAGCAGGAGCGGGTGTTTCCTCAGCCTCTCTGGGCATCTGCAGATGCTTTTGACCTACATGAACTGGACTGTTGGGTGCCTGAGGTTACATACCCATTGCTGATAGGACTAGAGGGAGGTGGTGCCTTCCCAGACACTCTGGGCAACAGCCAATGCTTTATCTCCAACCAAATTAGATTTTTGGACACTCCAGAGGGTCCATCCCCACCTCTGGCAGGGGAGGAGAGGGGCCAGTGCCATGTTAGTCTCCATACTTGTCCCAGGCAGGGGAGGAATGGGTGTGAAACTTCATCAGTCTCTCTGGGCAACTAATACAGTCTTGGCCTGCATTGCTTTGATTACTACACACCTCTGTGTCTCCATCCTTATTCCTGAGAGAGAAGAAAGGTGGTAGAAGATTCTTGGAGCAATGCAGATATCATCAGCCTCTAAAGCTTACAGAATCAACTACACCTTCAGCTCCTACTAGACAATCAGCAAGGGAGAAAGGGCAAGAAAGCCCTAAACTAGAGAGAGAAACTGCACCCAGAATAAATCACTTAGTAAGCCAGATGCCGAGACACAAATAAAATATTAGAATCCATACCAAAAAAGAGGAAGACATGGCCCAGTCAAAGGAACAAGGTAAACTTCCAGGTGACATAAAGGAGTTGAAACAACTAATCATAGATGTTCAAACAAATCTCCTTAATAAATTCAATGAGATGGCTAAAAAGATAAAGGAGATTAAGAAGACACTGGGTGGTCACAAAGAATTAGAAAGCATACATAGAAATATAGCAGAACTTATGGGAATAAAAGGCCCAGTAAATGAAATTTAAAATACACTGGAGTCAGATAAAAGCAGATTTGAAGAGGTAGAAGGTAGGATCGTTGAGCTCAAAAACATGGTCTCTGAAAGTGAACAAACAAAAGAACAAATGGAAAAAATTGCATAGGGTTTCAGGGAACTAAATGACAGCAAGAGACATGCAAACTTATGTGTCATTGGTGTCCGAGAAGGAGAAGAGAAGGGAAAAGGGAGAGAAGGAATATTTGAAGAAATAATGGTTGAAAATTTCCCAACCCTATCAAGTGCATAGGTATCCGTGTACAAGAAGCACAACATACCTCCATCTGAATAAATCCAGATTGACCTACTCTGAGACACTAATCAGAACGTCAAATACCAAAGACAAAGAAAGAATTCTGAGAGCAGGAAGAGAAAAGCAGTGCATCACATATAAGGGATATCCCAATAAATTTAAATTCTGATTTCTCATCAGAAATCATGGAGGCCAGAAGGCAGTGGTATGATATATTTAAGATACTACAAGAGAAAAACTGAGAGCCAAGAATCTTATATCCAGCAAGATTGTCCTTGGGTTGGGAGGATAGAGAGATTGAGAGGAGATGATTTTATTATTATAATGATGATGATGATGATGATGATGATGATAAAAGTTCACTAAGAATAACTGAAGTGATGAATGCACAGATATGTATTTACACTGAATACCATTGATTGTATATTTTGGATGGATTTATGCTTTATTAATATGTATCAAGAAAATTGATTTGTTAAAAAAAATGTGTATGTTTAGAATATTTACAGATAGACAGAAACTGAAAGATTTTGTAACCAAGAGGCTAAAGGGATTGTGACAGCATGAAAAGAAAAGACTGGAAAGAGAGGCTTGGAAGAGAGTCTAGAAATGAAGATTATATCAGTAAAAGTAATTAAAGTGTAAAAAGAGTGGTAAAAATAAAATGTGAGAGAAAATACCCAAAGTTCAAAATGGGTGAAGAGCTACCTTTACACTAAAACATTGAATTGTAATGGATTAAACTCCTCAATCAAAAGACACAGACTGCCAGAATGGATAAGAAAATAGGAGCCCTCTATATACTGTCTACAAGAGACACCTCTTAGGTCCAAGGATACCAATAAATTGAAAGACATTATGTTAATTGAAATAAGCCAGACACAAAAGGACAAATATTGCATGGTCTCACTAATATAAACTAAATACAAAGAATAAACACATTGAGTTAAAACCTAGAGTATTGGTTATTAGGAGATAAGAGGAGGGCAGAGAAGGTGTACTGGTGCTTAGTATATGTGGAAATTCTAATTAATTTGATTGTAAATGTTTGGAAATGAATCAAGATGATGATAACACATTATAGTGAGTAGAACAAATGCAGCTGGTTTATAAACGGGATATTGTCTGAAATGGGTAGACTAGGGTTATAAATGTCAATGGAAGAAAAGTTAAATTATAATCTAGGGAATGAATAACATAGTGAACCCAGAGGTAGATGAAAATTGACGTTAATATTACAAATATGGGAATGTCCTTTTGTGAACTAGAAAAAATGTATGTCACTATTGCAAGGTGGTAAAATGTGGTGAATCATGGGAAAAATACAATTAATGTAACTTATAGACTAGTTAACAGCAATACTGTAATATTCTTGCATCAATGCCAAAGATGTACTGTGTTAATAGTGGGGGGGATTATGTAAGGGATATACTAAATGTACACTGTGAGAAACAGTTGGTGGTAATATTCTGGTGGTGTTATCTCATGACCTGTAGCAAATGTTCCACACTAATATGGTGTGTCCGTGGAGGGGTGTTGTATGGGAACTCCACACATGTACATGATGGCTTTGTACAGTCAGAACCTCTCTAATAAAAATATATTTTAGAAAAACAACAACAAAAACCAAATCAGGCATTACACTCTTCCTTCTAGGGAAGAGCAAATAAGACAGGAATAAATTGTCAAAGTTATTATTGGGATGTAACTCCTCCCCACTGAAATAGAAGACAGTTAACCAAATGTCCTTTTCCCTGATCATTTGGCTGCTCTTCCTTATTTCTACTGCTACCCTGATATCTTTTGGGGATAACTGGTTGGATTTTTTTTCAATTTTACCCAAAGAAGGAAAAATTGGGATAGATTGTTTCACCTGTACGTGCTTCAACCCATCAGTGTAAAAAAGGTTGAACATATACTTAGCATTTATTCAAATCCTTCATATTTTACAACCATAAATTAGATAAACTACTCTAAACTATTTATACAATAAGATTTCATGCCTTCCAAAAATTCAAATTAAACTTATAGGAGAGACACATCAATTATAAAATTCTATTACCAAGTAATCAGGGGGAAAAAACACAAAAATAAAATCCTCTTTTAATTAAAAGTTCAAATAAATTTTCTAATTTTTCATTCTTCTTCAAGGGTCTCTTCATGGTATAAGTTGATGCATTTCCTCAGCTTCTACTGTATGGAACACTTTTCAGATGGAATGGGAGTCATTATTTCAGGGATTCCCAAATTAGTTTACTGCCAAACATCCCATTAGCTACAAAAATTTCCAGTCACATGGATTTATCACAGCATTGTCTTTCTACATACATGATATAATGTTGGGTTAAAGGTACTTGATATTCTTTGAATGCAGAAATAGTAATAATACATTTACCAAATTTGCATCCAAGGGTGGGAAAGTAGATTGAAAAATACTTCTAGTGTAAACTTCATGAACCCAGTCTGCCTCTAGTGTTCATAAATTACAAACTAAATTTTTTTGGAGTATTTTGTTGCCAAAAGTTTCTAATGAAACATGTTTTCCATGTATGGAAAAATAATTAATACATTATTCAATTTTTGTTCCTTATTTGGGAAATGTACAAAGATAACTCTCCTATGATCAGATTTTATTTCTTAAGCTTTCTTTTTCCTTCCTGCCTAATCATAACCTCTTAAAACTCTCTTTCCCTTCAAGACCTGTGTTTCCAGCTTTGGCAAGGCAAAGTTTACAAAAACTTCTGAATTTTCCTGGCTTTGTGATTTCTTTCCTTCTGTCCCACTTCTTTCACAAAAGCTCCTTAAATTTTTTAGTTTTAACTTATTTCTTCTCTGTGACCTGACAGGCTAGTACTGAGTGTTTTAGTGCTTAGCATTAATTTCTGGCCCAGACATTTCTTTTTTAAACTATAGATCCTCTCTCTTGGAATTTCCCCTTCTGAGAGATATAACATCTATGACCTGTCATTCTAGACAGCATGTACTCCTCAAACAACCTTGCCCAATTTCCTCTCTCAATTTGGATATTCCACACCATGGTGTCTGGCTGTGAACCTAGAGAATAGGCTCCACCAGAGTACAATGGGCACTCAAGACTGAAAAATGAAGCAATCCCCTCCATATAGTATAATAGTAACAGTTTACAGATCAGGGAGCTGGTCCTGGGTGCCTGCAGAATATTCTGAGTAACAGTCCTCACTGCCCAGGGGTTTACAGAGTGCTATTTAGGGCAAGAACAAGAAGGCACTGAGGCAAGTCAGCGTTTGCAAGATCGTAAACATGTCTCTTTAAAGTTACTGATTGTTTTAGTTTTTAAAGGCTGCCAAGCAATACACCAGAAATGAATTGGCTTGTACAATTGGGATTTATTAACTTATAAGCTTACAGTTCTGAGGCTGCAAATATGTTCAATGAAGGCATCATCAGGAAATGCTTTCTCCCTGAGCTACAACTGTGGGTTATCAGGCACAATGTAATATCATCAGAAGATTGTATATATTTGTGTGTATGTCTATATTTATGCAAGCACTACACTGTTTTTATTACTGTGGCTTTGTATTAAGTTTTAAAATCAGGTACTGTGAGACCTACAAACTTGTCCTTCCTTTGCAATATTGTTTTGGCTTTGCAGGACCCCTTGCAATTAAATATGAATTTGAGTATTGACTTTTCAATTACTATAAAAAACAGCAGCTGGAATTTTGATAGATATTGCCTTGAGTATGAAGATTGCTTTGGCTAGAACTGGCATCTAAATAGTGTCACACTTTCCTATTCTTGAATATGGGGTATCTTGTCATTTATGTAGGTTTTATTTAATTTATTTTATCACAGTTTTGTAGTTTTCAGCATACACAGCCTTCAATTCCTTGTAAACTTTACTTTGAGATATTTTAATCCTTTAGGATCTTTTTTCAATGGATTTTTAAAAATTCATTTCAGAATATTCTTTGTTGGTGTATAGAAATATAACTAATTTTATATTAGTTATATTAATTATATACTTGCAATTTTGCTGAATTTGTTGGTTCTAACAGCTCTCTTATATAACTTTAGGGATTTTCTATATAAAGGCACATGTTATCTGCAAACAGAGACAGTTTTTCTTCTTTCTTTCCAATGCCTTCTGCTCCTTTTTCTTGCCTAATTGTTGATCACGTACTTCCAGTACAATGTTGGATAGCTGTGTTATAGGTGAACATCTTAGTTTTTTGCCAGACCTCAGGGGGATGACTTTCACTATTTCACTTTTGAGTATAATGGTAACTGTGGATTTCCTTCTATTTCTTCTTTCCCCTATTACTTTTATTCATGATGAAAACTCTCAGCACACTTTCAAACCACTCATAATCTTTCTGGATTCCATGAGAAAATGAAATTCTAAGGGACATAATTGGCCTAGTATATGACTGGTTAACTGTTGACTTAGAACTATGTATTTTCAATTATTTTATTAACATATTTTTTATAATATTTACAAAAAAAATTGAAACATTACCTGCTAAAAGGTCCTGAATTAATTTTTAATCATCTAACTAAAATTTATCCTCTATTTGTGATAAAAGACTAATATGAAAAATATATTCTTAATGGATTGTGGACAATAATAAAATATAAAGGAGGAACCCTCTACTTACGTCAATACCCTATGGTATATTAGATTATTGATATAATTGCCCTCCTACCCAACCTTTTGGCCCCATAGATCCTGCATTTAGCCATGTACCTTGCTTTATCCCATTAACTGTGAAATTGAGACAACGTACCTAGTATCTATGAGATAATTATTTTTTTTTTTTACCACTTGACACTTTGGTAGCTTCTAAACACTTTTATTTCAAAAAATATGCTCCAGGTAGTTACTTCCCTCTAACATGGGTTCCACTATGATAGAAGAGGATGAAATCCAACCCAAAAGCCACAACCTGAAGCACAGCTGGTCTTAATGACATACATACTCACAGTTAAGCAATAAATTCTTATTATTTTGTGCCAATGAATTTGAGTTACTGTCTTTTGTGCCATGAACATTGAATAATAAAGGAATCCACATCCTACAACTGAGCAGATGGGTGAGAATTTTAAATGCACAGTATGAAAATTTGTGACAAAAGCATATACCAGAGTAACCCTCATCACATTAAAGACAAAAGCATTTCCACATAGATACTTCATGCTTCTGTCTAACCATTTCCCAGCTAGACCCACAGATAACTGCCATTCTGATTTCTTCAACTTTAGATTAGTTTTATCTGCTTAGGACTTAATATAACTAAAACCTTACACTTTTATGGCTGACATATTTCCACAGCTTTGTTAGTTTTGATGTCCAACAATGTTTCATGTATCAGAAGTGTGTTCCATTTAATTACTGACAAACACAATCATTTAGTCCCATTCCCTTGCTTTTGGAAATCTGATTTATTTAAAGAAATTTTGTGTTTCTAATATTGTTATGAATAAAACCTTTATGCACACTTCTATGTAAGTCTTGTTATGTATGTGCATGTTATAATTTTCCTAAGTAAATCCTTATTTATGTAATTTTATGTTATTAGAAAAAGGCATGTTTAACTTTGTATGACACAATCTAACATTTACCTAAAAGAGATGTGCCATTGTACTTTATTAACACCAATGTGTGAGTCATCCAGTTGCTCTACAACTTTGTCAATCTTTTCAATTAACTCTTTTTTTATCTGCATAAATAGTATTTTTTTGGTTTTAATTTGTATTTTCTAAATGATTAATAATGTTGAACACTTCCATGTGCTGATTACTCAAATGTACATTCTCTTTAAATGCCTTTTCAATTCTTTTGGCAATATTAATCATGGTTAATTTTTTCCTTTTTATTATTGTGTTGTGGTTTTATACATAAGTAGATTCAAGTCTTTTTAAAGGAATAAATATTGTGAATACTTTCTCCACATCTGTTCAAATATTCATTCTCTTAGAGGTGTGATTGATGGATACTATTGTTCATTAAGTCCATTTTATCATGCTTTGCTTCTTGAATTTATGGTAAATATGACTTCTGGATTATGTCTAAGAAAAGCTTGGAAACACCACAGTAAACATAAATCCGGAGAAATGGATAATTGGTCAAACAATATGGCATTGTGAGATGTTCCAGAATTCTGTTTCCCCACAAAATCTTAGAAAAAGAAGCAAAAACTGGTAGAATAAATTTTACAAATGGAAGCAAAGCTCATAGAGCCCTTGAAGCCCTGCCCAGCCCCAGTGCAGTATGGTGTAGAGCTGGCCTGTCCTTTCAAAGTGGTTCTTCATAGTTAATACATTAAAAGGGTAAACATACAGTGGGCAGCAAATTTTTTATATAATTGCAATTTTTTATATTTTTGTACTTTATTTGTTATTTTTAAAACTATTATTATTTCATTTTCTTATTAATTTTATTTGGTTACTTTGCTGACTTCATTTTTGGAGAGGTTTTGGAACTCAGAAGCCTCACAACTGTGGCAGGGGAGGATCACAGATGTGCAGTGTCAGTGATATGGAGATGTATGGGGAGGGGTGCACCTGGGGCATGCCTCTAAGACATATGAATAAGTTCACATGTTCATGGGGCATTTTTTTGTAGGTGGAGAACCACACAAACCAAAAGAAAGTTGAATTCCCATCCTGGAGAGTTCTGCTCAATTTTCTGTTAAGAGGGCAAGAATGTCCTGAGTACAAGGGCAGTGCCTAGTGAAGGAAGACAGATCATTATGCTAGGCCCTTGATATTGAGGATTGTACTTATGAACTTTTCTTGTGAAGTTGAAATGTAGCCAAGTATTACATATTGCCTAAGAGTTACCTCCTGAAAACCTCTTTGTTGCTCAAATGTGACCTCTCTCTAAGTGAAACTCAACATGTAAAAGCACTACATTCCCCCTGGCATGGGACATAACTCCTGGGGAAAAGCCTTTTTGGCACTGAGGGATTATTATCAAGCACCAACTAGATGTAATTCTAGAAATGCATCTAGAAAAAGACCTTGATCAAAAGGAGAAATATTAAATAAAATGAGTTTTTATGGCTAAGAGATTTTAAAGTGATTTGGGAGGTCATTCCAGAGGTTATGCTTGTGCATGACTCAGCAGAATGTCATTGCCACAGTAAACATTGCCTCAAACAGCAGGGCTCCTGAGAGTTCTAGAGACATCCGTACAGTATAAGTAGTTCAGGCAAGCTCAGGAATTCAGCAACCTGTCAGTGGACATTACTTTGGAATTCAGAATTCATGCTCCTCAGTGTAGCAGAGTTAGACTCATTTATAGTTTCTCTACACATGGCTTTTCTGCCCCTTTTATCTGAATGTATAATTAGCACTAAACTTCTTAAATATATGTCCCAAAGACTTAAATCTTAAATCAATCCTACTTCCACTCCTTGATTCTGGGAGAAATAACATCATTGTCTTGATGCTGATTAGAGCATACACAGTCTCTTGGAAAACATTGCTCCAGCCATGCAAGATATTGCCACTTAGTTGTCACAGTAATTGAGTCTTCAAAAGACCATTCAACTGTTCTATCAACGAAGCTGCTTCAGGATGATGAGGAACATGGTAAGACCAGTGAATTTCATCAGTATGAGCCTATTCTCACACATGATTTCTTGTAAAGTGGGTTCCTTGATCAGAAGCAATTCTGTGTGGAATGCCATGTTGGTGGATAAGATATTTGGTAAGTCAACAGATGGTAGTTTTGGCAAAAGCATTTCATGCAGGGAAAGCAAACACATATCCAAAGAATATAGTTATTCCAACTAGAAAATATCACTGAGCCTTCCATGATGGAAATGATCCTTTTTAATCAATCTGCCACCAGTTTGCAGGCTTATCACTTAGGGGAATGGTGCAATATTGGAGGCTGAGTGTGGTTCTCTGTTGCTTGGCCTGCATGGCTTTGATTACTGCACATAGCTGTGACTCCATCCTTAACCCTGGAAGGGGAGAAAGTTGAGAGAAGCTTCATCAATTCCTGGAGAAACTCAGGCAGCTTCAGCTTCCATGGATTATAGTACCAACTGCATCCTCACCTCCTACACCACAATCAGCAAGGGAGAAAGGGCAAAACCAAATGAAAGAGAGTTGGCTAAATTCAGATTGGCTAAACATGAGCCATTATAGTATTCCAAATTCAGTTGAACCAAGTTTCAAAGAGGGGCTGTAGCACAAAGCCAATCAAATAGAAATCTCTAGACTAAAGAAAGGAACTGTGCTCACAATAAATTGATCTAATAAATCAGATGCCATGACATCAAGAAATAATTACAATCCCCACCAATTAATAGGAAGATATGGCCCAGTCAAAGGAAAAAGATAGGCCTTGAGGTGACATTAATGAGTTGAAATAACTAATCATAGATGATGAAACAAATCTCCTTAATAAATTCAATGATATGGCTAAAGAGATTAAGGATATTAAGAAGACACTAGATAGGCACAAAGAAGAATTTTTAAACATACATAGAAAAATAGCAGAACTTATGGAAAAGGCACAGAAAATGAAATTTAAAATGCACTGGAAGCATTTAATAGCAGATGTGAAGAGGCAGAAGTATGGATCAATGAACTTGAATACAGTACTTCCTAAAATGAATATACAAAGGAATAGATAAGGAAAAGAATGGAAAAAAGTTGAACGGGGTCTCAGGGAACTATATGACAGCAAGAGTCATGCAACTTATATATCATGGGTGCCCCCAGAAGGAGAAGAGAAAGGAAAGGGTGCAGGAGGAATATTTGATGAAATAATGTTATAAAATTACATTATCAATTTAATTGTCCTCTCAATCAATTTGAAGGACATAGATATTCTTTCCAAAAATTACAATGTACTCCCATCTGAATAAATCTGATTAGACTTTCACTGAGACACATACTAATCAGAATGTCTAATGACAAAAATAAAGAAAGAATCCTGAAAGCAGCAAGAGAAAAGAGATTCACCACATACAAGGGATGCCCAATAAGCTTCAGTTCTGATTTCATAGATATTTTTTCCAAAAATTACAATTACTCCCATCTGAATAAATCTGAATAGACTTTCACTGAGACACATACTAATCAAAATGTCTAATGACAAAAATAAAGAAAGAATCCTGAAAGCAGCAAGAGATAAGAGATTTATCACTTACAAGGGATGCCCAATAAGCTTCAGTTCTGATTTCTTATCAGAAACTATGGAGGAAAGAATGCAGTGGTATGATATATTTAAGATACTGAAAGAGAAAAACTGCCAGCCAAAAAACTTATACCTGGTAATATTTCCTTTAAAAAATGAAGGCTAGTTTAGAATATTCACAGATAAACCGAAATGGTGAGAATTTCTAATCAAGAAAAGAGAAATGCAGGAAACATTAAAGGGAGTGTTACATCTTGAAAAGAAAACACAGGACAGAGAAGCTTGGAAATGAGTCTAGGATATATCACTGAAAGTAACACAAAGTGTAAAATGAGTGGTGAAAATAAGATATGAGAGATAAAACCCAAAGATCAAAATGGGTAAAGTAAGGGCTGCCTTTAGAGTAATAACTTTGGATATTAATGGATTAAACTCCAAAATCAAAAGACACAGACTGGTGGAGTGGTAAGAAAATATGAGCTATCTCTCCACAGATTTCAAGACACTAACCTTAGACACAAGGATACAAGTAGATTGAAAGTGAAAGGCTGTGAAAAGATATTCCACACATGTAGTAACAACAACAAAAAAAAGCTGGAATAGAAACACTTATAGCAGGTGAAATACACTTTAAAAGGAAAGCTCTCATTAGAGACAAGAAAGGACATTATATATTAACAAAGTTGTAATTCATCAGGGAGGAATAACAATAAAACATTTATACTCATGGAACCAATGCCCCAAATTACATGAGGCAAACAGTGACAAAAGACAGAGAGAAAAAAAGATGTCTCTACAATAATATTTAGAGATTTTAATAAACAAGTTTCATCATTGGATAGAACAACTGTGCAGAGGATCTTGAAGGAAAGTTAGACCTTACATAATATGATAAAAGGAGAAAATGTAATAGACATATACATAACATTGAAACTCAAAACAGAGGGATATATATTCTTCTCAGGTGCTCGTGGATCCTTCTCCAGTACAGATCATAGGATGGTTCACAAAACAGATTTCAGTAAATTTAAAATGATTGAAATTATAAAAAATACTTCCTCTGATCAAAATGAAATAAAGCTGGAAATCAACAGGCAGTAAAATGGAATACTCACAAATATATGGAGATTAAACAACACACTCTTAAATAATCACTATCTCAAAGAAGAAACTGCAAGAAAAATCAATGAATTTCTAGAGGTGAAAGAAAATGAGAACAGAAATTATCAGGACCTATGTGAAGAATTGGTGGTAATTCTGAGAGGGGCATATACAACCTTCAATGCTTACATTAAATAAGAAGAAAGAGCTAAAATCAATGACCTAATTGCACTGCTGGAGGAACTTAAAGAACAGTAAACATTCCCAAAGCAAGCAGAAGGAATGAAATAATAAGTATCAGAGTAGAAATAAATGAAATTAGAAACAAAAAATTAGAGAGAATTTAAAAAAATGAAAAGTTGGTTCTTTGAGAAGATTAACAAAATTGAAAACTCCTTAGCAAGACTGAAATAAATAGAGAAGATGCAAATAAATTAAATCAGAAATTAAAATGGAGACATTGCTACTTACCCACAGAAATAAAAGAGATCCTAAGAAGATATGATGAAGAACTGTATGCCAAGAAACTAGACAATGTAGATGAATTTGAAAAATTCCTAGCAATATTCTAACAACATACTCTGACCCTAGAATACAACACCACAGCAAACCACTCACAATTAAAGAGGTTGAAACTGTCATGAAGCAACTCCACAAAATGAAAAGCCTAGCACCAGATTGCTTCACATGTGAATTCTACCAAACATTCAAAATCATTTAAAAATAAGCTTACTCAAATGCTTCCAAAAAATTGAACAGGAAATAACACTACCAGATTCATTCTATGAAGACAATACCACCCTAATACCAAAGCCAGATAAAGATATTACACACACACACAAAAAGGAATTTAATGACCCATTTCCCTAATGAATATGCATACAAAAATCCTGAACAAAATACTTGCTAACTGAATTAAACAACACATTAAAAAATTTAGTCTTTATATTCAAGAGGATTTTATACCAGGCATACAAGTGTAGCTCAACAGAAGAAAATCAATCAGCATAATAATCCACATTAATAAGGAAAAAAAATCATCTTGATTGATGCAGAAAAGGCATTTGATAAAATTGAGCATCCTTCCTTGATAAAAACACACCAAAATTTAGGAATTGAAGGAAATATTCTCAACATGATAAAGGGTCAATATGAAAAACCCACAGCTAACATTTTATTCAAATGATGAAAGAATTCCTGCTGAGATCAGGAGCAAAAGAATAAGAGAATGACGCCCAGTACAAACACTGTTGTTGAATATAATGGTAGAGGTTCTAGCCAGAGCAATCAGGTAAAAAATATATAAAAACAATCCAAATTGGAAAGGAAGAAGTTAAAATTTGCTATTTAGAGATGATATAACCCTACACTTTGAAAATCCTGAAAAATCTACTACAAAGCAACTAGAGTTTATAAATGAGTTCATCAGAGTAGCAGCATACAAGATTAATATTAAAATATCAGTAATGTTTCTAAGAAATATAGTGACAATCTGAGGAGGAATTCAGGAAACAATTCCAATTACAGTAATAATTATAAGAATCAAATATTTAGGAATAAACTTTAAGCATGTAAAAAAAAAAGTTGTATTTAGAAAACTACAAGACATTGTTAAAAGCAATCAAAGAAGACCAAAATAAATGGAAGAACACTTCATGTCCATGGATTGTAAGACTAAATATCTTTAAGATGTCAATTCTACCCAAATTGATATACAAATTCATAGCAATCCCAAAAAATTCCAACAACGTTTTTAAAAGAAATGAAAACTCAATTTTCCAATATATTTGGAAGAATAAGTGGCCCGAAATAGCCAGAAACATCTAAGAAAGGAATACCAAAGTTTGAGGACTCACTTCAGGATTTTAAATCATGTTACCAGGCTATAGAGTAAAAACAGTGTGGTACTGACATAAAGATAGACATATAGACCAATGGAACTGAATTGATGCTTCAGAAACAGACCCTCAGATCTATGGTTAAGGTATTTATTAAAACAATTTCAAGTCCATATAGCTGGGTCAGAACAGTTTATTCAACAAATGGTTCTAGGGGAACTGGATATCCATATCCAAAGGAAAGCAAGAAGACCCCTATCTCACACTTTATACAAAATAAACTCAAAATGGATCATGATCTAAATATAAAACTAAAAACATAAAACTCCAAGAACAAAATTAGGGAAGCAACTGCACTACTTGGATGTAGGTGGCAGATTTTTAAACCTTATATTGAAAGCATATGAAACAAAAGAATAAAAGGATAAATTGGACCTCCTCTAATTTAAACAGTTTTTTACTCAATGGACTTCATCAATAAATTGAAAAGGCAGCACATTCAATGGGAGAAAAGATTTGGAAACCACATATCCGATAAACATTTGGTTCTTTGCAAAATAAACAGACCATACAACTCAAAAATAAGAGCAAGCAATCAATTTAAATAGGTAAAAGTGTTAAATAGATATTTCTCTAAAGAAAAAAATACAAATGCAAAAAGCAGGTGAATAAATGTTCACAAGCTGTTAAGGAAATGCAAACCAAAACTACAATAAGAGTTCCAGGAAGATGGCATCAATGTCGGCAGGCAGGGCTCAACTCTCACACTGAAACATCAGAGAAAGGGCTAAAAGCTGTCTGAGGGACTGTCTATGGGAGATAGCAGATCAGGACAGTGCTACACAACTCTCAGGAGGTAGAGAGACAGTGACCCAAGAAACTGAAGCAAGAAACATGAGTTTCCAAAAGCCAGAAGCAGCAAGGAAGGGCTCCCCTCCACCACCCCAAGAAATTAAGCCAGGGTAAAACCACTGACTCACTGCAGACAACTGAGATGGGAACAGATATCTTCCTACCTGTCAGTTGTTATAAGGGAAAAGGGAGGGGGAGTCAGATGGCTTCTCGTCATTGACTGGCCAACAGAGCCCACTTTGAATCTCAGCTCTACTCAGACCAAAACATAGGAAAGCAGAGATTGAAACACCACCATGGAAATGTGCGTGGATGAGCGAGACCTGCTGTCTGACTGGAAATTGCATGGACAAAAACTTCCTTATGGTCTCTCTGTACTCTAACTCCTGGGAGAAAATCTACACCCCATTAGGGAGTCCTTGGAAAGATTTTGATACGTTAAGCTGGGAAATTTTAAATACTTAGAATAAGTTGAGTGAAACATAAAGAAGAACTGTGAAAAAAATGGAGGGGAAAGAGAAATTGGCCATCAGAGTAAATTCACCAAAATATTCAGATGCCTAGACATCAGAAAAAAATTAAAAGCCTTATTAAGAAACAGGAAAAGATGGCCAACCAAAGGAACAAACCAAATATAATGAAGAGAGAGATACAAGATATAAGAAATTAATCCATGATAATCACACAACTCTCCTAAACCCATTGAAAGAATTGAAAGCAAATATCACTAAAAAGATAAAGTATATTAAGAAGACTCTGAGTGGCCATAAAGTACAGATGAAAGCTTGCAAAGAAAAGTAACAAACCTTATGGGAATGAAAGACATGTTGGACAAGATTAAAATATATTAGTGGCACATGAGAGAAGATTTGAATTGTTTGAAAGTAAAATTAGTGATTTTCAAAGATAAAACATCTGATCTGGAAAAGACAGGAGAACAGAAAAAAATGGAACAGGGTTTCAGGGAATTGAATGACAGTAAAATATACTCAAATATATACATTGTTGTCCTAGAATGAGAAGTAAATGGAAAAGGGGCAGAAAGAATATTTGAGGAAATAATGATCAAAAACTTAAAAACCCTTATAAAAGACATAAATATCAATATCCAAGGAGACAATGCACACCAAACAAGAGCAATCTCAATAGATTTATCATGAAACACCTACTACTCAGAATGAAAACTATCACAGAGATAAGGAGAGGATGCTGGAAACAAGAGAAAGCAAAGCATCTCATACAAGGGAACATTGATAAGATTAGGTGTCAAACTCTCATAAGAAACAGTGGAGGTGAGAAAAAATGTGGTATGATATATTTAAAGAAATGGAAAAGAAAAACTGCCATTTAAGAATTCTGTATTCAGCAAAACTATCCTTCAAAAACGAGGGTGATTTCAAAGTCTTCACAGAAAAAAAACAAAACTAAACAATAAACAAACCTATGGGACATCACAAAGGCAGCCCTGAGAAGGAACTTTATAGCATTCTAAGCTTACATTAAAAAAGAAGAAAGAGCTAATATTGATGATCCAAATGCAAACCTGGAGGAACTAACATAAGAGCAACAAATTATTCCCAAAACAAGCTGAAGGAAAGAAATAATAAAAATCAGAAGAGAAATAAATGAATTAGAGAATAAAAAAACAATAATCAAAAAACTGAAAAATGTTTCTTTGAGAAAATCAACAAAATTGACAAACTCTTAGGTAGACTGACAAAGGAAAAAAGAGAGAAGACACCAATAAAAGCAATAAATGATAGTGGAGATATTTCCACTGATCCTCCAGAAATAAGAGAGATCATAAGAGGATATTATGGACAAATGTATGCCAAAAAACTGGACAATGTAGATGACATGGACAAATTCCTAGAAAGACATGAACCACCTACATTGACCCTCGAAGAAATAGAAGACAATTACAAACCAATCACAAGTGAAGAGACTAAAACAGCCATCAAAACCCCCTAAAGAGGAAAAGCATGGGGCCAGATGGTTTCAAAGGTGAATTCTTCCAGTCATTTAAAGGCAATCTAATACCAATCTTCTTGAAGCTCTTCCAAAACATTCAACAGGGAAGAGCACTACCAAACTCGTTTTATGAAGCTAACATCACCCTAATAACAAAACCAGAGAAAAATACTATGAAAAAAAGAAAATTACAGATCAATATCTCTAAGGAATATAGATGCAAAAAATCCTCAACAAAATAATTGCAAACAGAATCCAAAAACACATTTAAAAAAATTATACACAATGATCAAGAGGACTTTATCCAAGGTATGTAAGGGTGGTTCAACAGAAGAAAATCAATTAATGTAATATGCCACATTGATAAATTGAAGAAGAAAAATCACATGATCCTCCTGATTGGTGCAGAAAAGACATTTCACAAAATACAGCACCTTTTCTTAGTAAAAACATTCCCAAAGATTGGCATAGAAGGAAACTTTCTCAATATGGTACAGTGCATATTTGAAAAAACTACAGCTGGCATTGTACTCAATGGACAAAGACTGAATTCTTTCCTGCTGAGATCAGAAATAAGACAAGGATGTCCACTCTACCACTGTTATTTAATATTGTGCTAGAAGTTCTAGCTAGAGTAATTAGGCTAAATAAAGTAATAATAGGCTATCAAATAGGAAAGGAAGAAGAAAACCTTACACTATTCACTGATGATATGATCCCATATTTAGAAAATCCTGAAAAATACACAACAAAGCTACTAGAACAAATATAGGAGTTCAGCAAATTGATGGGATACAAGATTAATATCCAAAATTCAATAGAATTTCCTTCACCACATTGGTGCAATCTAAGGAGGAAATCAGAAAAAAATTCCATTTATAATAGCAATTAAAAAAATCAAATATTTAGGAATAAACTTAACCAAGGACATAAAGGACCTTTATTAGAAAACTACAAACCATTGCTAAAACAAAGTGAAGAAGATTGAAATAAATGAAAGGATATTCTGTGTTGATGGATTAGAAGACTGAATATTTTTAAGATGTCAATTTTACCTAAACTGATTTACATATTCAACACAATCCCAGTAAAAGTCCCGCAAATTGTTTTTGCAGAAATGGAAAAGCCAATTATCAATTTTATTTGAGGGGTAAGGGATCCGAATAACCAAAAGTGTCTTAATAATAAGAGTGAAGTTAGAGGACACTCACTTCCTGACTTTAAAGCATATCACTTAGCTACAGTGGTAAAACTGCATGGTACTGACACAAAGACAGACACATTGACCAATGGTACCAAATTAAGAACTCAGAAATAGACCCTCACATCTGCAGTCAAGTGATTTTTGACAAGGCTTTCCTTTTCCTCCCAGCTGGGCCAGAACAGTCTATTCAACAAAGGGTGCTGAGAAAATTGGTCAGCCATATCCACAAGAAAGAAAAAGGAACCCTATCTCACATGTTATACAAAAATTAACTCAAAATAGATCAAGGACCTAAATATAAATGCAGCAACCATAACACTCCTAGAAGAAACTGTATGAAAACATTTTCAAGATCTTGTGACAGGTGGTAGTTTCTTAAACCTTACACCCAAAGCATGAGCAACAAAAGAAAAAAGAGATTAATCAGAGCTCCTCAAAATTAAACACTTCTGCACCTCAGAGGATTTTTTCAAAAGGGTGGAAAGGCAGGGAGAAAGTATTTGGCAATCACATATCCAATAACAGTTTAATATCCATTGTATATAAAGAGATCATACAACTCAATGATAAAAATACAAACTATCCAATTTAAGAAGGGAATAAGACTTGAAAAGAGTTGCTCAAGGAGGAAATACAAATGATGAAAAAAACACATGAACAAATGTTCAACATCACTAGTGATTAGGGAAATGCAAATCAAAACTTTAATGACATATTGTTACAAATTTATAATGGCCACTATTAAAAAGTCAGAAAACTATATGTGTTGGAAAGGATGTGGGGAGGCAGGAATGCTTATTCATTGTTGATAGGAATGTAGAATGTACACCCACTGTAGAGGACTGTTTGGCCGT
Organism: Cabassous unicinctus; assembly: GCA_029593785.1. Taxonomy (NCBI): domain Eukaryota; kingdom Metazoa; phylum Chordata; class Mammalia; order Cingulata; family Chlamyphoridae; genus Cabassous; species Cabassous unicinctus. The sequence goes on along the minus strand of JAQZBX010009604.1, from coordinate 4,949 downwards.
TCCTAAGGAAGTTGAATATAAACTTACCATGTGTTCCGGTAATAGCCTTACTAGGTATAAAACCCAAAGAGACATTTTATGAATTCGAAAACAGAGAAAATTAATTTCATAAACTAATCTATTCCTTTGGGTGTGCTTTCCTTTGATTTTATTAGATTCACCTGAGATGTTTTGATTAAATAACCTCTTTAGATTAGGGATTTGATTTGACTACATCAGTAAGGCATAACTCAGGTTGAGTCCCTGCCCCCTTAGTGGGCCTATATAAATGGACACTCACTCATGAAAACCTATGGGAACAGAGAGAGCTCCATAGACATGGAAGACAAGAGATCTTTGTTGGTTTTGATTCAGGAGATCCCAGGAGAGATGAGCTATTCATGTGATAGTTTGCATCTGAATAGAAAAGAGCAGCTGAGCAGTTGAGCAGCTGATTAGGCCTAGAAAGAAATGATCCTATGCCAGAGACTGATATGGGAAACCTTGAGAGATCAAGCAGAGATTGTCTGCCATCTTGCTTCAACACATGGCAGCTTACATTGGTCAGGAAGTACCCCTTATGGTACCTTGAGTTGGACTTTCAGCAGCCTTGGTACTGTAAACTTTTACCCCAAATAAATGCCCTGTAAAAAAGCCAAAAGATTTCTGGTACTTTGCATCAGCATCCCTTTGGTAGACTAATACAGCAGTGTTATTCATAATTGCCAAAAGTTGAAAACAACCTAGGTTTCCATCCACTGATGAATGGATAAACAAATTATGGTGTATACAAACAATGGAACATTATGCAGCAGTAAGAAAAATGAATTCTGGAGGGCATTATGTTGACTGAAGCAATCCAGGCACAATAGTTCAAATGCTGTATGATTGCACTATTATGAACTAAATATATTATATAAATTCATGGAAATTAATAATTAGAATATGTTGCCTGAAAATAGAATGAGTGTAGAGAATAGAAAGCTGAGGGTTAATCTGTGCAGAATTGGCTAAGTTGTTTATAGATCTTTGGAAATGAATGGAAATGGTTAGAGCAAATCATGGTGTTCGTGACAAACCGAGCTATTATATGGGTATGAAAGTGGCTTAAAGGGAAAGTCTAAGGACATGTATATTACTAGAAGGAAGGATTTAAAAATGTAACATGGGATTGTATAACATAGTAAAACCTCTTCTAAAATATGAATATGGGTGATATTGCATATATAAGAAGGTTTTACAAAATATAAATATACTAGAGAGAAGGAAACAGAATAACAGCTAAGTACAGAAGGGAGAAACAGAGAGATTGAGAGATGATGAGTTTTGTTTTTTGTTTATTATTATTATTACTGTAATAATGAAAATGCTCTAAAATGATTGAACCAATGAATACACAGCTATGTGATGAGACAGAATACTATTGATTGTACAGTTTGGATGGATTTATGCTTTATTTATATATATCAATAAAATGAATTAGAAAATCTACAATGAGATATCATCTCACACTTCATAGAATGGCCATTCTTTAAAACACAGGAAACAAGTGTTGGAGAGGATGTGGAGAAATAGGAAGGAACACTCCTTCACTTTTGGTGGGAGTATAAAATGGTGCAGCTTCCTTGAAAGATATTTTGCAGTTCCTCGGGTAGCTAAATCTAAAGCTGCCATATGATCCAGAAATTCCTTTACTAGGAATATATCCAGAAGAACTATTTGCACACTGATGTTCATAGCAGTGTTAGTCACAGTTGCCAAAAAGATGGAAACAACACAAGTGTCCATCAACAAATGAATGGATAAACAAAATGTGGTGTGTACATATGATGGAATTCTATGTTGCTATAAGAAGAAATGAAATTGGGATACATATGATAAAATGGATGAACCTTGAAGACATTATGCTGAGTGAAATGTCAGACACAAAAAGACAAATATTGTGTGGTTCTTTAATATTTATTAAATATGAAGAATTAAAAATTAAAATATATATTGCTAGGAGATAGAATGAGGGCTGAGAAGGTGTATTGATGCTTAATGTTTGTGGAATTTTTAATTAGATGGATAGTAAAAGTGTGGAAATGGATAGAGTTGATGGTAAAACTTTATAGTGAATATAACTAATATGGTTGGCTTATAAATGGGATTGTGGCAGAAAGAGGTAGTTTAGGGATGTAAATATTAATTGAAGAAAGCTACAGAATAATCTAGGAACTGAATAACATTGTGAACCAAGAGGTGGGTGAGGATTATGGTTAATAATACAATACAAAAATATTCTTTCATCATCTAGAACAAATATATGTCAATATTTAAAGGTGAAAAAAATATGGTGATGCGTGGGAAAAATAATTAATATAACTTATTGACTATATTTAACAGCAATATTGTAATATTCTTGCATCATTGACAAAGAAAGTACTATATCAACACTAAGGGTTAATAATAGGGGTTATTGTATATTGCCTGTTGGAAAAAAGAAAAAATTCAAAAATTTACTGAGTCAATGACTGCACAACTCTTTGATGAAAGTGTAAACAACTGAGTGTACACTTTGGATAGAGTGTAAAATGCATGTGACTGTATAGCACATTAAACAATGTGGTTCAAGATGGACTTTGGTAAACAGTAGAAATATGAGAGTGTTCTTTCATGAACTGTAAAACATGTACAATACTAATACATGGTGTTAATAATAGGGGTTTAAGGAAAAATATACCAAATGTATGCTGTAGAATATAGTGTTAATAGTCTGATGATGTTCTTTCTTAATGTGTAACAAATGTTCCACAACAATGTAAGGTGTTGGAAGAGTGGTTTATTGGAATTTTGCACAGTATGCATGATTGTTTTTTTAAGCACACAACTTTTCTAATAAAAATATATATTAAAAAATCTCCATCTGACCTCCATAATCCCCTATTTTGTGTGGTGGACCACAGTGATATTTTGTACTCCCTGGAATTAATGTGACTTCTGATTCATTGTCTAACAATCCCCATATCTAATAATTTCCTTTTCCCCAATACACTGTTACCCTGGTATAAGGTTGTAGTTCTGTTTTAGGAAGGCTAGCAGGAAGATTAACAGTACACATTTTTGGAGTCTGACAAGGTCCTTACAAAAAGGGACCATAGTTTCCCCCCATTAAAGAGTCTCTGGGCCTGTAAACTGTCTCAAGCATGGAAATTGATTAAGGGGATGTGGCTCTCTGTTTCTGTAATTCAAATTAGACCTTTGTTCACTCTCTCTAGAATGCTTCTGTTTATATAGATCAAGTAGGAATTGCATAGACTGCCAATCTATATTACTTCTAGGTACCTTATGATCTATCAGCCAACACCATAGGTCTCTGCAACTCAGACTATTTTGATTGCTTCTTTAAGTCTGCCCTTCATTGTGGTAGCCATGCCCACTTTGTCTTTGGTGATTAAGTGCTGCCAATAGGCTTCTGCCAACTCAAGATCCTATCATGTTCATAATGTTTAAGTTTCCCAGTTAATTGACAACAGTTCCAAAGGTAATATCTGACCTACAGAGAAAAGCAACACATTGCTCCTCAGAGAAGCTGGAGTTAGTCTCATAAATTTGTTCTTCAAATTATTCATGAAACATGAGTCCTGGGGCATTCCTGGAGCAGGTGAGAAGATTTTTCATGATAAGTACATCCTAACTTTCCAATCACTCTAAGCATTTGGATCCCCTCCTCTAGAGTATATCAGGGAAGTTCTGGCATCTTGACTTCAGGTAATGTTGGCCAAATTTTGATCCATGTTCCAGCCAGCCCCTTGTACAAACCATTAGAGCCCTTTCTAACTCCTCAAGCTACAACATTCAATCCAGAATCTCTGCTTAGTGGACTCATGTCATATAAATTCAGTCTGATCCATCTTTATTTTCCTTTCACCATAATCCCACAACCTTAATATCCATGCCCACATGTATTTTCCAGTTCTCTGTCAATATAGGTTGAAAAACTCATACAGTTCTTTTGGAGTATATAGTACTTCCTCATGGGTCATATTTTGTACCTCTCTTTTGGAAGCTTTTTGTGACTTTAGTCTAATTAGAGGTGTAGAAGAAAAAGGGGTAGTTGGGGTTGGTAATGTGAAAGATTTGAAGTCTTGCAAGCCAATTAGCTCAGGACATTCTGTAGCAGTTTCATCTGGTGATATAGGATTAATCTCTTCAAATGGAGGTTGGATTACAGACTGCATGGGGTAGACTGGTTGTGAGGTGATTTTTTCCTAAGGCCAAATTGGGGGTGGGAAACAATTTCTTCAGGGCAGGCTGCAGGTCAGAAAGGTGTTTCCTCACGGCAGATTATTACAGGTTTATCTGACAAAAACTCAGCAGAATTTAGTGTTTCAATGTCCCCCAGGACTATTATTATCAACACATATGGCTCCATCCCAGTTTTCAGGATTCCATTCCTAACCAATCAATGCCCTCACTTTGACAGCAGACATCCTGCAAGGGTGAGATTTTACTTTCCATTTTAACTCTGCTACTCTTACAGTGAGATTCTGGGTCTCATTTTCAGAGATCTCCATTCTCCTGCTGCACAAAACAAGATTTTATTTCAGGATACTTGTGGAAACTTTCATGTAATTCATGCAACATTAAAGTTGTAAATTTAAAGCAGTCAGCTCATCCCCTTCTTTTTATGACTGCATTCAACATATTTAGGAAAAACCAGCTAACATCATTGTATATTTGAATTCCACAAAACTCCATTAAGGTATCTGTGATGGTGAAGGTAATGTATCAACTCATCCAGGTAATTGTGCCCAGGTGTTTGGCCAAGCAAGCACTGGGCTAATTGTAATTCAAGGGAATTTATGGGTTTTAGTCATCAGTGAGTTCACTGCATAGATGGCTGATTACATCTATGATCAACCTGGGAGATTGCCATCAGCATTGAGTGATGTTTTATCCAATCATAGGAATACCTTAAAAGGGGAAGT
>JAQZBX010009603.1:0-45830 GCA_029593785.1 Cabassous unicinctus | reverse complement strand
TTCAAGGAAAGTTATATAAGACTATTCACAAACCTACAGAGTGGTTAAAGGAAATTCACAAGGGTTAGTTGTCTATGTTAGGATGTTAACATGACAAAGCAGGAGAAACTAGGAGAGGGAGCAGAAAGTGTAAACTAAAAGGAGAAAATTGTGACTAGAGGGCCACATTAAAAGGTGCATTATCATTAAGCAGAGAAGCCGCCAACCTGAGACAGCCCACAGAGAATAAGCCAGGGTCATCAATAACCTGATCTCTACTTCCTCCCTCCACTCTCCTGTCAGGATTTAAACCCAACTATAACAGAAGGCTTGAAAGCTACACCAGTGTTTTCAAACTTTTTATGATGGGGGAACTTTTTTTATCATCTTAATTTTCAAATTTGTCATGGATTGATACTTTTGTAAAATACAATAAAAATAAATGACAGAAAAAATGGAAGAGGGAAAAAGCACAAAACTTTATAATATACAAAGTCTGTGTTTCATATTACTAGTTTCAACAGACATAAAATCACATTTTAATACATATAATCAGAACAAACAATGTAGAGAAAAAGAAGAGAGTTAATTTTGGGAAATACTGATAGCAGATGATCTGCAGAGATTGCCAACAATTCCTACTCTCCCTGCATGCACATGTTACACACCTATCAAGAGGTGAATCTGGACTAGCCTATGAATTTGCTTTGACCAAAAGAATGTTGTCAAAGTGATACTGCACCAGTTCCAGGTCTAGGTCTTAAAAGGCCTGACAGCTTTGACCTTAGGAACTCTTGGGGCCCTGAGCCACCAGCTACCACCCAAAGAAGTCCAATTACTCTGTGGAGAGAGGAAACAAACCAAATCCCAGACATGCCAGCTTTCCCAGCTGAAGCACCTGACACATGAATGAAGTAATCTTGGATCATCCTATACAAGCTAAGGAGTCCCTGCTAATATCTTGTGGAGAAGAGAGGAGCTATCTTGCAGTGTATTACTTAAATTGCAGAATTGTAAGTAATTGTTGTTGATATTTTAGGCCACTAAATTTTGGGGTAGTTTGTTATTCAGCAATAGACAACTGATATACTGCTCCAGAAGATTTGTATTTATATTCCAGAATGTTTTACTGTCATCTAAACCTCATTTGTTAAAAATAAAATCTTTATACTTTTCACTAAATTTCAATGAAAAAAATCTAGCTTTAATTTTTCTATGAGTTGACTCTCTACATCCTTATTCTGAATAAATCAAGTTATATTGTCGCTGGAAAGTGATACTTGTGTTATCAGGATTCACTCAAGATCTTCAAGAAAACATCATTGATGGATTATTTCACTTAATTTCAGCAAGTGTATGTGTTTTCTTAGTCTTAGCATTAAATTATATATGTGAAATATTGAAAATCTGCCACTGTTGGCTTTTAATTTAATACCCTTGCTTTCAAACAAAAATGATTTTATTACAATTAAAATTATGAAAATAAACTGTAAAAATAAATTTTACATTTTATCAATTATTACATTATTTTGGATTATAGTTGTCAAATTAACTTTAAAATACCACACACTGTAACACAGTTGCACTTCACAAGACTAGTCTTCAAACACCTGAAAAGTTCTGTTCTCTGTTCATCAATATGAGTCTACTGATGATACACTTAGATGTCATGACAAATTGCTACCATATTTCAAATAATTTATTTTCAATTTCTGTAATTGTCTCATTGTAAATCATTAAAAGAGAGTTCATGGACCATCAAAGACCTTTGTGAACACTTTGAGTAGAACTGTGTTTTGTACATTAGAGCACAGAACAGGGTAGAGATGAATGGAGAGAGAAAGTAGAAGGACAGATAGAAGAGAAAATTTGGGTTTTTCATGAGAAGACATGCATATCCCATCAGTTATCACATCAATATACTCCCTAAGGGTTAGCCACTACTGGTGTTCTTCTGAAAAGGGAGTATAGAAAATTAACAGTGCAAGTGGGGATAAAGTATGATAATACATAGCTACTACTAACTCCACTTCTGGTTCTGATCAGGAGACAGGTAACCAGAGCTGCCTTCTTCCACTGCTCATTTGGCATTCTTCTTACTTTGTGTTAGGATCTCAGTTGAGTTATTTACACAATAGGATGACCCAAATCTCCATTCATGAACCATCTATGTCTTTAGTGGTTTGCCACAGTTTTCCATTGCTCAGGTGTTTGGGACAAGGGAGAAATAAGGACTACTCCATTTTATCTTCTGGGTTTAAATATTGTTCTTTTGCCCCTCTTCCACTTGGCCCAGTTGTATTTGCCTGTGGTAATCAGTACCAGATATCTCCAGCCCATACAGGAAGGACTTTCCCTGTTGAGAGGTTCAGAGGCAGGAGCAGTTCAGAAATGGCCAGGCGGAAGTCTCAGTTTTCAATTCATCAGAACTATGACTGAACTTCCTGGTGAAAGTATTCATCGTCTAGTCCTAATCTCTAATCCCAAAAGCCTGAGGTCACATACAAGAAGCAAATATTCTTCAAGTGGGTTATTAAGTAAGTTAGTGAAAGAGACTACCTACAGTGAGAGATAGTCATTGGTTCCCAAGCTCAGGTATTCTGGCTACGTAGGAGATGAAACGATACATTGATTCCTAATGTAATACACATGGCAGATACTATAAGAGAGAAACCTTGTAGGATATTATCTCCTAGATGGCCCTGAGTCTGAGGATTCAGCAGCCTAATCCATCATCCTGTCAAGCCAAGTGCTTCAGGGTGATGGGGCATGGGGTAACAACAATGGGTGCTGTGCATGTGAGCTCTTTGTTATACTTCTTTTGCCTTAAAATAAATCTCCTGGTCAGAAGTAAATTTGTATGGCTACCATATAGAGGCATTGGAAAAGGTATTCTCTGAGTATACAAATGGTGGCACAGGCAGAAATACTGCAGGCAGAAAAGAAAATCTATACTGAAAAATATTTATCCCCATGAGGACAGTGTGCTGTCTTCTCCATGTAGTCAATAGGCATGGCACAGTCAACTGATCCCACTGGGGAATGATGCCAATTAAGGGACTCAGAATTGGCCTCTCTTGCTGGCAAGATGATCTTTTAGCCATGGAGGTAGCTACATAAGTCTTAGTAAGACCACATTTTTGAACCCAAATATAAATTCCATCTCTCACACTATGTAAATAGGGCTATTTCTTCATTCTCACTGAGATCAGAAAACACCATTCCATTAAATTATCCCTCACTGTCATCCCTAATCTATAGAGAACAGTGCACTGAGCTCTTCAAAGAAGCTGGATACTGCCATTTACCAATATATTTCTTAATCTTTGGGGAAGATTTTGTTTTCTGGGAGGACAGGATATGGATAAGGGATGGCATATCAGATTATACGTAATAATAAAAAATGCATTCTGTATTTCCATCACCCTGAACTTTTTAATTCCTTCTCTAAAACAATCCTTCTCAAATTTAATGTGCATATGTACCAACAAAGGCTTTTTTTAAAACTGCAAATTATTATTTAGTAAATCTGAGATGAGGTCTTCTAGTTTGTATACCCCATTTTAAGTAACCAGGCTTTACTGCATTGACTCTCAAAGTAGTGTCCCCAGGCCAAAATATCACATTCACCTGGGAACTTATTATAAATCCGTATTTTCTGTTTCACCTGGGACTACTAAATCAGAAACTCAGATAGTGAGACTTGGCAATCTCTATTTTAACAAGCCCTTCCTGTGATTATGAAGTTTCCTAAAATTTGAAAACATCCATTCCACAATGTCCTGGGGAAGTTCAGACATTTCAACCTCATTTACAATAAACTGTCATTGAGATCTAGCTCAGATTAGCCAATCTAACAGACTATTTACACCATTTTTTTAGTATGTTAACCAACACATTATACCCTGAATCTGGGATGAATGCACTTATGATAAAGCAATCAGCTTGGTCAAGTTTTATATTTCATTTTACTTTGTTTAAGCCCTTTACCCTAAAATGAATTCACTTACATGCTTTCTAGGCTCCTGTCAATAGAATTTGACAATGTTGTATACCTATGTTGTGAATAGGCTATCATATTTTGGAGCAAACCTTTTATTTTTGCTAGACTGGGAGCTAACTCTTCTTATGGGCCTAGAAACAGTGAGGGATAGTAGAGGTAGCTCCTGACAAGAATCAATATCAACTTGTAAGGAATCTGTTCAGGTACAGTCAGTGTAGGTTTTTAAGGTGAGGAGGGATCATATCCTGGGGACTGGAGGAAGTGGGAGGGGTCTACTTTCACTGGTCACTGAGAGTCACACATTTTTGAGGTTCAATGTTCTCAGTCGCATCCATTTTCCTATATTATGTCTTAGGGTCTCTCTTTTCCCCAATCAGTGTAATTTCTTTGGCTTAAGAGACCTGAGGTATGAAAAGTCAGATGGCTCTGCATTTCTGCAACTTTTATAGGTAAAGCCTGGGTTAGTCAGTAATATCTGCCCTGCAACTAAAAAGTTGTGGAACTCCTTCAAAGTTTCCTCATATGTTCTTATAGCAGTTCATAGCTCTTAATTTCATTTTTTCCTTATGTATAATTTCCAGTGCTGTCAGAATAAACCAAGTCTAATCATAATTATTACTGTTGCCATAGTGATTAAAGGCTTCAGCTACCTGATCTCCCAATACTCTACCCCTGTACTTCATCCCATGATACCACAGGTGCTTATTTGAGTAATTGTGATCCCACTGTTTGGAATGGATTAACCATAAACCATTTGCATCCCCCCATCCCAAGCAAAGAATGTTATTCCTAACTCCTCAAATATATGAGCATTCCAATCAGAGAATCTCACTATGAGTTTCTGTTTCTTGGGGTCAACTCAAGTACCAATTACTGTATTAGTTGGTGTACCAGCAGGAAGAAAATGCACTCTTAAATTTGATGAGGGTTTAATAAGGGAAAGGTTAACAAAGGTGGAGGCAGAGTATAGGAAAACTACAAGATATAATGTTATACAATGAAAAAGGAAAACAATGACCAGATCCAGAAAGAAAACTCACTTAAAAGCTACATTTACAGAGGACCGTAACCAGCTTGAGGAGAACCTGCAGGGAAAAGCCAAGGAAATACATACCAGACCCCCTGCCTCTACCTTCTTTTGTTGCTGCCTATTGGATGAAGCCAGTGGAAAGCCAGAGATCAGGAACCTTCTGATATAATCCATACAGCACTAGGCAGGTGGAGATTGGAAGCAAAGTACAAATGGGCTATATCTACATTATGATACATCTCATATCAAGGCAGTCTCCTGAATTGGTCTTGTTGAGAGAAACTAAAGGAAATGAATTATAGAACATAGATCGAGATGGACATGAGGAAAAAACCATGAAATAAAACCTGAGTGATTGGCTTAGGACAGTAGGTCTATTTAGTATTAGGTATGATAAAGGTTTGGCCTTTGACATTGTTTAGTTGTAGGAGGTGACAACTGAAGGTTAATATGTCTATATGTCAGTTCTTGGTTATCTAATCAGCATTATGTTACATCTGTTTCCATATCTCTCTGTTCCCACCAACAAAACTGTGAACACATTTCTAAACTTAACTTAAGAAAAGCAAACATTAGTTTTTTAAAGACCAGGATTCCAATGTAAACAAGCAAAAAGTATACTTATGAGCTTAGGTCCTATTGACAGCACTTGTAACATTATGTAATCCTACAACCTTTCCCTCCAAGATGCCAAAAAAATTAAATTAAATATTTCATCTGACTACATTGCTATCCACTTTCAGAAAATTAGAAAACTCAGTAGCTACTGCTAAAACAATCTTTTTATTTCCCCGTGAATATCACTGAGGATACTCCTTTGGTTGACTATTAGACCTACTCAAGAATATGGCAATGGGTTCAAAAGTCTGAAGGCTCACATTCCTGAGTAATAATTTAAGTATAATCTACTTTGGACTAAATTAGTTTGGCTGGCCACATGTGGGATAAACCCCACCTCAGGAAACCCCTTCTCTCAGGTCTAAATTACCTACACTACTACTTGTCAGGGTCCCTTATTCTCCAAGGTTGATGAAAAATGACATAAAGCAAATTCAAAACAGAATTTCCGTTACATGACAGCATTGTATTGTCATTAAAGAATTTTATATATCGAGTTTACAATATGACTTCATTGGTCTACAATGAACCTTCTTTTAACACCACTTCTCTCTCAAATTTCTACCTTATTATTCTCCTTCCTTTCACAGAAAATCTCTTCAAAGGAATTGCTCATACTCCCTCCTCCACTCCTTTTCCTTAATTCTTTTGAACATATATGGGCAGGTTCTCAACTTAATGACTCACTAAACTATCTCTTGTACAAATTAATGATGAGCTTCATGTTGTTAAATTCAGTGGTCAGTTCTCAATCTTCAACTTACTTGTTTAATCAGCAATATTTTAAACATGTAATCACTCTTTCTTCTATAGACCTCTCCACTTACCCTCAAGACACCATATTCTTCTGAAATCTTTTACCTTATTGTTTTGTCCCTTTTGGTCTCCCTTATAACCTTTTATCTCCAGAACTCTATTTATTGAATGTCTTCTTCCTTTCTGATTGCCTCATTCAGTCCTACCTATACTCTGATTTATGACTCCTAAACTCACATCTTCAGTGCAAACATCTTTCCTGGACTGAAAATATACACCCCTGCTGCCTCCTCCACAACTCCACTAATATATCTAATAAGCAAATCAATAAGGAAATTGAGTTCAAATCAAAATGAGCTCTGGATCTTTCAACATACTCCTGAGCCTGTTCTTCATGCTGTTTTTCTCATCACAGTTAAAGGAAACTCCATGTTTCTAATTGTTTTGGTGAATTATTGTCTTTGTCATTGTTGACTCTTCTTTTATACCTCATAGAGTCTGTGAGAAAATATGATTATATACAAAATACATTCAGAATTTGGCCGTTTTTATCACCTTTATTATTACCACCCTTGTTCATACTAATTTTCTCTCTTGCCTGGACACTTACAAAAACTCCTACATAATCTCCCTGCTTTCAACCTTGCCCTGACTTAGACCATTTTCAATACATTAATCAGAGTTAACTTTCTAAAACATAAATCATTTAAAAACTCTCTAAAAGTTCCCAATTTTCCTCATAATAGGAGGCATATTATATTGTTCTAAAATGCCTGACATATCTGGTCCTTCATAGCCACTAGCCTACATGCTATTCCTCCAACACACCAAGCATAAACCGCCAAGCACTTTTACCTGTGTCCTCTGCCTGGAATTTCCTGGCCCAGAAAGATGCAAGGCTTTCTCTTTTAATATGTCTGTTTGTACTTCACTATCACTTTCTCAATGAAGCTTTCTTTAACCACTCCATTTGATGGTATAACATACCATATATAATACATTTATATTTTTCTGCCCCCTGCATATTTTTTAATGTGTGCCTGGTAATATGTCTTTTTTTCTGGATACTAGAAAGCTTAGATTTAGAAACATCTCCCATCACCAATCAGTGAATAAGATATCGTAATATGCATTTTAACCTCAGGTTTTACACCACATTATCCCATCTTTATTTTTCTTCTTTCATCTCAGTTTTAATTTTTGCTACTCTATAACATTTTATGTGTTTAAAATTTACCCATATATTTTAAATTATCCATTTTATACATTTAAAAATATATCTATAGGGTGGTATATGGGAATCCTGTATTTTATGCATGATTATTCTGTAACCCAAAACTTCTCTAATTAACTAATTAATTTAATTCATATATATATCCCCAGTTGGGTACATGCAATGTTTCTTCTTGTGTTGTTGTTATCGTGGCTGTGACATCATATATACATATATTTATATATAAGTAGATATATATAAGTATATATATAAATATATATATTGCCTTTCAAAAAGACAAAATCATAATAAATTTAAAGTATTAAAGGGGCTTTCAAACCATTATGTGTCAAAATCATCTTATAACTTCATCTGCTCTAAAAATTAGTATTTAATATAGTAAAATGAATCTTGTATCTGCCCAGTGGTCACTATTAGAGATGTTCTCCCACTCTGAGCTCTGTTTGAACCAAGAACACTTAAACTCACCCTCTATTTCTGTGACCAAACAATTTCTCTCCTAGACTTAGACTGAATAATAAGTGTAGCTGAAAGAGTTTTCTTAAGCTTGGAAAAATTTTTGAGAAAAATGAGCATGTGCCCAACAATATCCAATACCCACAAGTATTATTAGAAACTCATTTATATACACAAAAATCTTTGCTGTTTGGAATGTAGAGTTTAACACTGAGTACTGCTTCTCCCTCATGTCTTTGAAGTTGTCCAGGAGCAGCTATTTTGTACAGAGCACTCCAATATTCACAGAGTCATGTGGGCATCTGGCACTGAGGCTAGCAATCAGAAAGCTCTGCCCTAAAACAGTGAGCTAGTGTCCCAGAGACAGTGATCAGTTCCTTTTCACATAACTGTAGCTTAATTATATAAATCTAAGGTTGTGCCTTTTGAATAAACTTGTCCCAGAGGAAAGGAAACAATAAGATATGCATACAGCAGTATGCAGTACTAGAGATGTAGTAGCATTAAGTAGCAGAGATGAAAGTTGGAGAGAGGAAGTCTTCAACGTTATGAGAATGTAGTCCCTGATGTTGCCGGGCTGAGTTGCTCCCTGTGACACTTCTGTATCCTCCCACCAGACTCCCTATTTAACTTGGCATGGATATGCTCACAAGAAAATATTTTGAAATATCTATGACATAATAACTGTAATACTATTTTTGTAATGTGCATTAAGGTAGGGATTGATTATAAGTATGTTCAGCTAATTTTATATGAAGGTTCATTTCTATAACTGTATGTCCACTAACAATTAGATGGGAAAAAATAAATAGGATGAATGAGAAGTACATTCTAAACCACAGTGCAGTTTTTATTGGCTTTATTTACAGGAGGAACACACTGGATTCAGGAAATATTAAGTAAAAGACACTATTCAAGACTATTCACATTATGTGCAATTTATATTCCTTACCCTCACGTGAAGCATATTTGATTGAACTCGGATTCCAATATAACAAAGGAAAGGAAGACAGCATAACATATGTTGGGAATTAATTGCACATAGTAAGTGTTTTCCTCTCATTTGCTTTGTGGTTATCCAATGAAAATAAATCCTCTATCACTCTTAAACTTTACATATACTCCTTTCCTCTGTCTTCTTTAGATTTTCTTAATATTTGAGACATTGATAAATGAATGGCATTGTCTCCATTGCATTCTCAAAACTCATTAAGAGAACTCTGTACCTTGTGGCTTTTATTACATTCCATTACATTCTTAAACCTCTTTCCCTCTATCTTCAAGCTAACAAACCCATCTAACATAAAGCTGTAAAGTCAACAGTTCTAAATTCCTTAGTCAAACCTCAAACCTATATCTGAATAACAAATGTTTTAAGAATAACACATTATCAGGATACATATTTCACACATGGACACACACACACACAGATACTGGCAAATGTGAATGTCAGCATGGATGGCAATCTGCCTGAGAAGGACATGAAAAAACATGAATAGAGTTCTCACATCCTCAGCAGATAGTGTATTTCATGGATATGTTGATAATGCCACTGTTACCTTAAATGTCTTGCCTAGGCAGCACTTTTATTCTATTGTTCAAAAGAAGAAACATCAGCAGGGTGTAAATGAAGATATCATTTTTCAGTATTAACTTAATCACTTTACAAAAATCTTATTCTTCTCTAGTTCTGTAACCACACATGATTCCTAAATTGACTTTTCTAATATGAAAAGTAATGACACACAGCACACTAAGACATTTCTCTTGTTTCTGTATCCTAATAAGATATAATGAGATGCCTACCAAAATTTTTGCTTTCTTGCAAAACAAGAAAGCTTCTAATCTAACCAGAGTAGAGCTAAGGAAAGTGTGTCATAACTCTTTATCATCAATATGTGATTGGAATTCTTAATTCAACTTTTAGGTTCTGAGAGCATTTTAATTAATAATTTAAGATATTTGGCTCATTTCTATTTGAATTCAGATTAAAGCACTATGTAAGGATGTTTCAGTCTCTACATTTAAAATCTGTGTAAAATCTGCCTCAAAGAATGCAAACTGCTGTTTTTGGAGTCAGAATAATTTCTAGATAAAGGTAGTCAATGTATGAAGTTGTTGAGGAAGGCAATACAAATATTTTTCTAATTGTTATATTAAGTCTAGAACTTAGTCTGTGTACTTAGCTGCACAGAGTAATGACAAATGCACAATTAAGAAACTTAAAATATACAATGATTTTGCTTTGATTTTAGTCTGTGTAGAAACTCTCTACCTAAACAAGAGACTAAATAATGTCATAGATAGATAAATAATGCCGTAAGCTACATGAATTCCATTCTTTTTTATATTGTTACTACATATATGATAGTATCATTTAAGAAAAGGTTCTTACTGAGATGATACCTATTAAGTATTTCCTGCTGAGAGACGAACAATATTGACACAGGGGGTCACATTTCATTCTCTAACACTATTCTTTTTGATGCACTTTAATTATAATTTAAAAAATCAATTTCCCTTTTTAGAAATTGGTATGAAATATGGAAAGAAAAAATAAAAGGCACTTTTTCAATTCTGGAAGTTAATGTACTAATATGGGGCAGAAAAAAGCTGGGAAATATTTTCCAATCTTTTTAATGTCAAATAGACATATATTAATAAAAATAGGTATCAAGAACACAGACCGGTATAATGATCATGTTTGCAAGTTCAAACTAATATTTTAAATAAAAGAGGATTTGAAAATCCCAAATATGGATATGATAAAAACTATTCCAATGTGTTCCTTTCAAATACTATTCCCACAGTGGAAAGTATCTAGAAAAATAAAAGTTTAAGGAGGACCAATGCATTATTTTCTTTTGCTGCATTATTTTTCTTGAGCATTTTAAAATAATTTTCTTCTGTAAAATTGAGTTTACCTTTGCATTCCTCAATTATTTCTTTTGAATCACAATGAAAAGTCTAACCTAGATGGTTCCAAACAAGTCTTGTTTTGGAACTGGAGTTCCATTTTGACCCTATTTTCATATTATAAAAATAGTAAAATGATAACAAAAGTAAAATAAAATACAAATATATGTTTCTACAAGCAATATACGTGTCAAACCAGGCACTTAACATAAAGAAATAAATAGTCATCATCACCTACAACTTCTCTAACTCAAAAAAAAGTCATCGTTACAATTTTTGTGTTGGTAGAAATTTTCTATATGCACTGGATATGATGTTCCTTAAATAACAGTTCCCTGAAGATCTTTCTGTAAGGCAGAGTTTCTTCATTATTGTAATGATCTTAGAACTTCTTTCAAAATTAAAATAATCCATTTTAAAATCAATGTACAAATTCCCCTAAGCCTTTAAAAGTTAAGGGCAGTTTCCATGGTGACCTGTTTAATGATCTGTTGCTCCTTCTATTTTGATTACTCAGCTGAGCAGGTTTAGCAAATCAATTTCACTTTTATCCTAGATGGTCATAAATATATAATTTTTGTTACTACCGAAAATATTATTCATTGCTTGCTGAAAATAATTTTTGCTTTAAACCAGACAGAAATTAGATGGTTTAGGCTTTTAAAATAATTCTTTGTATGTTGGACTAATTCCCATACCAATACTTAGAGGCACTCACTTTATTATGGCCCCTATTTAACCAAATTTCATACATAGAAAGTAACAAAGCTTATTTTTTACATCTTTATAAAAAAGAGAAAAAGAGTGCTGCTAATTTTTTGTTTTGTTTATTATTGGTTACAATCTCAACAAAGAAACACTATTAAAGAAATGTTCTTAAATTATATATATTATCCTCATGATGTTGAGTTATATTATATAAATGTAAACTTCAATATATGTTTTCCTGAAGTAAAACCTACCAATAATGTTGAGGAACAACAGGAACGATTACAAAAGCTTTCATCTCAGGCAGTTTTATTCACAATATAAGTTTGCCAACATTGATAGACAAATTATTACAGTTTAGGTACAAAAAAAGACAATGATATAATCCATCTGAGCATTGCTTTTGAAAAAAGACTAAGTGCATTTGGATATTGTATCTTCACCTTTCAAGTAATAAAAACTCACATGTGAAATTTCACCACAATTAAATATTTCTTATCCACAGAAAGTTACGCTTCATATGAGAGCTTAAAAATTATATTTGGAACTTGACTTATATTATTTGCTGCGGCTTCTTTGTCTTTCTTTCTTTTTTTTTTCAGTTCAGAATCTAAACAATTTTTTCTGATAGCCTATGCATGCAAGAGAATCAGAGACGAGGACTGCATTAAAAACAGGATAGAATTATTAAGAGATACTGACAAAATATCTGGGCAGCTTTCAGTTTTACGCATCAAAGCTTAAAATGCAAACAGCTTAAATTACTATTCAAAATTTTTTTCTAAATTGTATAATTTTATACTAAATACTATTACAAACTCTGCCACCACATTAAAGCTCAAATTAAAAAAAAAAAAAGTCAGTGATTTATTTTAAGCTGATAATTATTTTGACATATACATTTGGTGTATATTTTATCCTTTCTGGTTTTTCAACAATTGTCTTTTAGAAGGAAAGCATTTTCTTTAAAACAAAATTATATATATATATATAACTATATTCATTCAATATATCTTCCCAAATACATATGTAACAGTCATTTAAAAGAAACTGTTTCAGTCTCAGTTTCAGTTAAGTCCCAAGATAAAAGGTGCCACCCACTCTCCTAGTCTGAACTGAGTACTAGACCTCTTTTGCAGGACTGAAAAAGAAGTGGCTGAAAATCAGTGTGTCATGTTAGGCCCCTTGCCTACTTAATGAGTGAAAAAGGTTAAAGATTGGGAGGCTCAGAGAGATTGGAAACTTGAGAATTTAAGAAGAGAGGCATGATGACGTGTGCTAGGTCCAGCCCACCATGAGAGGAGCACGCTCCTGTCTTCCCTTCTTGATAAGCCTGATGAGAAGGACTTCAAGGAAGTCTCTCTGAGAATATCTGAATACATGGAATTTAGAGAAAGTAGCTGACTACTGTTTGACTCATACTCATCAATTTTAAAAGGTGAGACACCAGATGAAGCCTTTTCCAGAAGAGTAAAGAACTTCAGTTAGGAATTAAGTGTACTCTAACTAGAGACGAGTCTAAGGTGAGTATTTCCTGGCACCAAGTGTGGGCCATTCAAGAGCAAGAATGGAATGATCTTAGGTCCTGTCCAAGAGGGTCACCGGGAGTGAGGAGAGCCCTGCAGAAAGATACTGGTTTGTGCAGTCACTTACACAGCAATAGTAAAAGTAAGTGACCAGATGGAGGGTGCACCACCCAGATCAAGGAACTGCCTGTCAGCTATTCAAGATTGAGGGTTTCCAAAGAATCCTCCCAAACAGTCCACAATCTTAGGAGTCACCGAACCAACTCAGGATAGTACAACAATAGGCCCTCTCCATGCTATTAACCTCTCTTGCCTCCTCCAGCATCAAACCTAGAGGGTTGAAAGCAGTTAGCAAGTTGAATGGACAGCTGGAGAAAAATAAGGCGGAGTAGAAGCAAAGCTTTCAGACCCCAGAATTCAGGGCAGCAGGAAAGAATTACACCAACAGAGATAATATTCATAGGGGGAATAATAGCATTGTTTTCCACCATGCCTTACAAGCCCCACATGTTTAACACATTTCAAAACAGGAGATAAATTATTTGTTTTATTAAAGATAATTACCAGCAAGAAAATCTAGAGGAAGGAATACGTGTATTACCAGTGAAAGTCAGTGATTCTCTAATCCAACAGCAAAAATGTCCCCTAATTTGACAAAAAATGATTTTTTAACCAGTATCTTTATAATCAAAATTGTGAAGGTGAACAACGCATCCTTGTTCCACAAATAAACACATGGGTGAAGATCCTTCTATTTTTATTGTTTTTCAATGTGCTCTTTCTAATTATTCTAAAATATTTCACCACCAATTTATAGTTAAAAGATGCATATATTTCCATAATATGATTATGTCATATCCTCATGAAACATGGTTTATATAAGTCCTCATTGGTTATTAAATCACAATTTCAGCCAATGAACAATAGTATTGTTATGAATATGCATCAGAAATCAGTATTTAAAATAATATGCATTCTTCCAGTTCCCTCAATAAGGCAGCAGTAGAAACCTGATAGAATCTGTTTTTGCACAGATAAATTAAGAAAATTTATTTATTCATTATCAAAGTATCATTCCTTTGTCAAGGACTAGGGCAAAACAACAAATAAAATTGACTCTGAGTCCAGATTTCTTCCAGGTGCCTACCAATAGAATTTATGCAAACAACAGAAAGAAAAATATCTTCCATACAAATAAAGGTGAGTGAATTCTTTCATTTATTTTTACAGAGAATGTGTATCCTTCATTCAGTTTGGGGTGAAGGTAACACAGCTATACACAGAGAAAGCCCATTAAGGAAAATTTGATGCCTAAAAGTAATCAGAGATTTTCAATTCAGGACATGTATCTCTGGAACAGTTGATTGTTAATAGGTTAAACACATTTTGGTCACATTTGTGAAAATGGAAGGAAAATATTAAAGTATCATTAATTCACATAGGCATTGCCTGGCTTTTATATATTCCTTCCACCTCTATACTATGCTAAAGACTTGTTTGGCTAAAAAAAACACCTTAGCTCCAGATAACTGAAGGTTTTTCTGCATTAGGTCCATGGCATTACAGAATAATGACCACTTCAACATCACCTACAAGGAAACATTTGCACATGAACTTTGGAGAAAAATGATGGAACGTGGCAAGCAAAATAAGGAAGGCAATGTAGATTTTTTGGGAAAAAACATTTTAGGTTAGTCATGCTTTCATTTTTTCAAGAAAAAAATGTAAAGCCACAAATACAATTAGAAGTAGCCTCATCAGAAAAAAAATTTTATTCTAGTTACAAAAAAAAATAAAATGTTAAAACAAATACTGTTCACGGTATAGCATCAAATGATACTATATAGTAATAAATTCAAAGAAAATGTGTAACAACTCTAAACAACCAAAAAGTAAATAAAGAACATGAATGAAAAAAGTTAAAGAAATCTAACAAATAGAGTGATATGCCATCTAATGGACTGGGAAAAATCATTATTTTAAAGATGTTAATTATTCTCAAATTCATTTATACAAACTAAAATCTAATCAAATTTTCAACAATTTTGTAGAAATTGAAAAGCAGATTCTAAAATTTACATAAAAGTTCCAAATGCCAAGTATATCTGGATCATCTTGAAGAAAAAGAACTATATTGGAGGACTGCAGTATTCAATAGCAATATATATTCTAATTAAGATCATTTGATATTGGTGCAATGATTAACAAATAGTCAAATGGTATACAATGGAGAATCTAGAAAGATGCCTACACTTAAATGAATATTTGATTAATCATGGTGACACTGTTGAATGTGGATATTTAAAATAAATTAAATTTGATTTCTACCTCATAAAAGCACAAAGCATAGCCAATTAAATTGTGGAAAAAGCACAAAAGATAAAAAAGCAGCATTTTCAGATGATAATTTAAAAGAATATTTTCAAGGTCTTGGGAAAACTAAGAGTTTCCTGAGCAGAAAACATAAGGCACTAAACCCAAAAGAAAAAAAAAAAAGAAAGATAAATTGAAATCGATTTTGGAATCAAGAGTTTATCAAAAAGTGATATATGTTCAAAGGTAGCATTATAAGAGTGAAAAACCAAATCATAGGGTATGGGAAGATACATATAACTGACAATGGAATTATGTTCAGAGTATAAGAACTATAATATAATTCCATAAGAAAAATAAAGAACACAATTAAAAAATTTGAACAAACATCTGAACAGACATGTCACAGAGGATAGCTACATGACAAATAGATATTTGGAAATATATTATGCCTTTTTGTTAACTCCCAAAATGCAAATTAAAACCACAATGAGGTACCACTAAACACTTATCAGTATGTGTACAAATAACAAGACTGACAATAGCAAGTATTGGCAAGAATTTAGAATGATTGGTTGGTAATACAATACTAGGGAGAGTGTAAATTTGTTAAATCAGTCTGAAAAACTGTTTGCCATTATGTACTAAATTTGAACACAACCCTAATAACACAAACATTTTATTCCCAGGTATATATCCAACCAAATTGGATGCATATGTAAACTGAAAAAGCATATACAAGAATGTTCTTAGTAGCATTATTTATATTTTTCCCAAACTGGAAACAACTTGAATATCCAACAAAAACAGAATGGATAAATTCATTTTTATAATGTTACAGTGGAATTTTTATACATAAAAACGAATCTAGAGGTACTGACATCAAATGTAGGGAATGTGGATACATCTCACAAATAATTTTAACAACAGAAGCAGACACAGAGAATGTACACTGTACAATTCCATTTGTGTAAAGTTCAAAAACAAACAAACTAATCTATGGAGTTAGAAATTGGATAGCAGTTAACTTTGTGGCGGCAGAATGGATGAGCAGTTTGGAAGATACCTGAGCAGAACTTTTGGCTATTTCCTGATGTCGGGGATTGAATTATGTTCCCCAAAAGATAGGTTTAAGTTCTAACTCCCCTGTGCATTGGGTATGAACTCATTTGTAAATTCAATCTTTGGTGATCCTATTTAGATGAGGCCAAATTGAAATAGGGTGGGCCTTAATCTTGTATGTCGGGAGTCCTTAGAAGGGAAGGGAATTTGAACATGGGGGTAGAAGCCACAGGAGAAGGAAGAAACAGATTGCTGTGTGATGAAAGCAGAGATTGATTGCCAGCAAGCTACCACCAGAATATTACACTTTGACAAAGGCATGGGCTGCCTTGATTTTGGATTTCTAGCCTCCAAACCTGTGAGACAATAAATTCCCCTTGTTTAAACAAGTAAACCAGTTTGTGGTATCTGCTAAAGCAGACCTGGCAAACAAAGATACCTGACTTGAGTGGTGGTTACAATGCACACTTCCTGAAAATTTAAACTGTATAACTGTGTTTTGTGCATGTATCTATATATGGGCTATAATTCAATAAAATGTTTTAAATGTTTAAGACAAGTTTAAAAAAATGTAAACTACAATGCCATATATGCTATTGACAAGTTATAACAGATTATGTGATTTAGTTGAAAAAATGGTGATATGGTTCTATTTGAAATAACACTGCACTGAAAAAGTTCATGTATTTTAGACCACACATTTTGGACAAATAAAAACAGGTTATCAGGCCATAAAGTTTATAAAGTATATGAAATAAATAGAAAAGGAGCAAAATACATAGGATAAAACATATTTATTTCTTAACCCATCACTCAATTTTTAGGTGACAGCCTGTTGTTACTTATTATATGACTAATTATTATATGACTAGAGTAGATGTTCAATAAACAGTTCCACCTGCCTCATAATATCTAAGCACCTCTTAATCTGAAGCAGTCAGAGTGTATACCATGCCAAATTCTGCAAGACTGAGGAATGAACAAACATAAAGGGGGAGGATAAACATGGACCAATGTATATTTATTGTTATTGTAGTTATTATCATGTGGTAAAGGAAGATCTTGTAATAGTGATATAAAGATAGTGGTTACCAGAAGTTCAGAGTCATGGAGGAGAATGAATAGGTAGAACACAGGGAATTTTTAGTGCATTGGAATTGTTCTATATGATACTGCAATGATGGATGCATGACATTATACATTTGCAAAGCTTATAAAACTGTAGAGAACAAAGTGTAAACCATAAACTACAGACCTTGATTAGTAGCAATGCTTCAATATTGGTTCATCAATTGTAACAAATTTACCACACTAATGTAGGATGTTAATCATGTGGGAAAGTGTGTGTGTGGAGGGTTATATGAGAATCACCTATATTTTTTATGTAACTTTTCTATAATCTAAAACTTCTCTAAAAATAAAGTTTATTATGAATAAAAAAAAAAAAAAACTGAGGAATTGTTTCACAGGCTATCAATCTTCCCTCAGCCCTTGGCACAGTGCTTGATATATAGTATGTTCGTGTTCAATAAATGTTTATCTAAAAAGATATATCTATATATCTATATAGATATATGCAAATCAAATACAGGAATATATAAAAAGGATAAGACATCATAAATAAGTGGGGTTTATATTCACAGCAAGAATACCAAGTTCGTTTAACATATAAAACTAATTAAAAGAATGAAAAGCAAAAATGCATAACAAATAATACAGATATTCAAAAGAAATGGCAAAGTAGGGAGATCCAATAATCAGTCCCTCCACTAAAGCAACCATTAATCTAGCAAAAACGGACAGAATCAGCATTTTCAGAACTCTGGAATCTAATAAAAACAACTTTTAGAAACCAGGGGAGTGCTTGAGGGAAAAAGAGACTGCTAAAATTCAGTAAGAAAGTGGCATGGTATTTTTGCTTACCCACCTACCACCCCATTCTGCACCTTGATGGCAGACATGGGGATGATGGTCCACATTCCTGGTTTGACTTGCTGGTTCCACAGGGGTCAATAAGTACCATGTTCTCAAAAAACAAACCAAACAACAACAAACAAACAAACAAAAACAAAAATAAATAAAACTCTGGGTTTGTGTTTTGACCTGCCTGGTGGTTCTCTGAAGGACCACTGCAGAAGCCAACTTTGCCCCCAAGGGGTTGGAGTGGTTTCACAGGTGTGACTGCTGAAAAAATTTAAAGAAAACACTACCCATAGATGCCTCGCCAAGGGAATACAGGCGGGGCAAGCAGAAGACAGACTTAAAAGCCTGAGGAAGAAAAGGCTAGAAAGAAAGATTGAGTCAGGAATAAGAGCTTTGAAGTGCTAACACATTTACTGGGGAATACAGAGTGCAAGATGCATACCCAGGAATGGGTAAATGCTCAGAAGAGACTTGCTTGTTTGGCTCATCTTTGGGCTACAAGCAAGCAGTAGGGGAAGGCTAAGACAGAGTTATAAGTGGCCTGGTTTAGCATTGTCCTAGTTCATAGCCAATTTGAAAAGACTCAGACTGTATCATTTATTTAGTGCTTTGTCTCCAGGCATTCAAGAAATCTCTGTGTCATCATGGGCTGACAGATTGAGATAATGAAACATACTTCAGTGACCATACATGATACCACATTATAATATTCAAAATAATCAGGTTTCAAAAAAAAAAGTGTACAAATAATTGGCAGAGTATAGCCCACTCACAGGAAAAAAAGAAGTTGACAGAAGTGTCCCTGAGGTGCCCAAACATTAGGCTTGCTAGGGAAAATATTTGAATCTTAAATATTCTCAAAGAGCTATGAAACCATTGATAAAGAACCAAAAGGAAATCAGGAAAATTATGTATGAACAAATAGAAAATATCAATAATGAGAGAGAAATTAAAAAGTAACTTAACAGAAATTCTGGAACTAAAAAGAACAATAGCTGAAATGAAAAGTTTACTGGAGAGGTTCAACAGCAGTTTTGAGTTGGCAGAAGAAGAATCAGTGAACTTGGAATACAGGGTAATTGAAATGAGTCAGTCTGATAAGAAGGAAACAAAAATGAAAAAATAAGAACAGAACCTAATGGACCACCTGTGGGATACTGTCAAATATAGTAACATTCATATTATGGGAATCTCAGAAGGAGAAGAGACAGAGAAAGGGGAAGATAGAGTATTTGAAGAAATAGTGGACAAAAACTTCTTAAATTTGAAGAAAGACATGAATCTACACACCAAGCAACTTAAAGAAGTACAACCAGAATAAATTCAATACATCCACACTGGGACACAATACAATCAAACTCTCAAAAGCAAAACAAAAAGAGAGAATCTTCAAAGTACTAAGACAGAAGCAATTTGTCACATACAAGTGATCCTAGATAAAATTAAGAACTGCTTTCTCATCAGAAACCATGAAGGCCAACAGGCAGGAGATGATATATTAAAGGGCTGAAAGAAAACAAACAAAAAACAACTATCAATCAACAATTCTATAATGGGCAAATCTATCACTTAAAAATGAAGGAGAGTCATAGTTACTCCCGCCGTTTACCCGTGGATAAACAAAATGTGTTATTTGTATATGATGGAATACTATACTGTTGTAAGAAGAAATGAAATTGGGACACATGATAACATGGATGACTCTTGAAGACATTTTGCTGAGTGAAATAAGCCAGACAAAAAAGGGTAAATATTCAATTGTCTCATTAATATGAACAAAACATGAAGAATAAATGCATGGAGTTAAAACCTAGAGAATATATTATTAGGAGATAAGAGGAGGGCTGATAAGGACTACTGATGCTTAATGTATGTAGAAGTTTTAATTAATCTTACTGTAAAAGTGCAGAAATGGATAGAGTTGATATTAACAGATTATAGTGAGTAGCAGCTGTTTTATAAATGGATTGTTGCTGAAAAGGGTAGTCTAGGGATATAAATGTCAATTGAAAGAAACCTAGAGAATGATCTAGTGACTGAATAACACAATGAACCCAGAGGTGGATAAGAATTGTGGTTGATGGTACAGATGCAGTAGTGTCCTGTGATCTAGAGCAGATATACATCACTCTTGCGGGATGGTGGGAATGTGGAGAAGCATAGGAAAAACAGAATTGGTGTGACCTATGGACTGTGGTTAAAAGCAATAATGTAATATTCTTGCATCAATGCCAAAGATATGCTGTGTTGATAATGAAGTGGTATGGAAAAAGTATGCCAAATGTACTCTATGGACCATGGTTGGTGGTAATATTCTGGTGATATTGTTTCATAATTTGTAACAAATATTCCACAACGGTGTGGTGTGTTGGTGAAAGGGTGTTGTATGGGAATTTTACACATGTGTATAATTGCTTTGTAAGTTCACAACTCCTGTAATAAAAATATATTTAAAATATAATAGGGTGAGTTGGGGGGGAAATGCACAAAATGAACGATATGGACTATAGTTAGTAATAATATTTTGATGATATTCTTCAAAATTTGTAAGAAATGTTTTACAACAATGCAAGGTGTTGGTGGTGAGGTGATGTATGGAACCCCTGTAGAATGCTAGGCATGTTGTGATTTGTAAGTTCACAATTTTTACTATACACTTATTGTTTATCTATATACATGTATAAATTATATACTTTAATAAAAATTTTTAAAAATGAAGGAGAAAATAAGATACTCCCTGATAACTAACAGTTGAGAAAGTTCAATTGCTACTAGACCTGCCATCCAAGAAATGCTAAAAGGAATCCCTTAGGCTGAAATGAAATGACACTAGATAGTAACTTAGAACAATATGAAGAAATAAAGAACTATAGTAAGGCTAACTTTAGGCAACATAAGTACATATCAAAGTCAGTATTATTCTATTTTTGGTTTGTAACTTTTCTTTTCTTCCTATATGATTTAAAAGATCAACAAATAAAACAGATATTATAAATCTATGTTAATGTGTGCACAATACATAAAAATGTAATTTGTGAAAATAATAACACAAGGAGGGGGCAAGCTGTATAGGAGCAGAGTTTATGTATACTATTGAAGCTAGTTTGGTTATCACCTCAAACTTGATTGTTATATTTAGGATGCTAATTTTAATTTTCACAGTAATCACTAAGAATATAACTAAAAAATAGACCAAAATGGAAATGAGGAGGGAATTAAAATAGTGCACTAGCAACATCAAACATAGAAGAAGGCAATATTGGAAGAATTGAGGAATGAAAAAGATATAAGACATACAGAAAATGCTTTAAAAAATAAATGAGTTAATGAGGAAATTACAAGGAAAATTTAAATATCTGAAACAAATGAAAAATGAAAACAAAACACACCAAAAACTTATAAGATGTAGTGAAAGCAATGCTTAAAGAGAAATTTATAGCTGTAAATGCCTATATTAAAAAAAAAAAAATCAAATCAGTTACTCAAATTTACACCTAAAGGAACTGGTTAAAGAAGAGCAAATTAAAACCAAAACTAGTAAAGGGAGGAAATAATAGATATTAGGGTAGAGATAACAACAAAGAAGAAAAAAAGAAAGAGAATTAACAAATCAAAAGTTGGTTCTTTAAAAAGATCAATAAAATTGAGAAAACTTTAGCTGTGCTAAATATGAAAGAAGGGGAAAGACACAATATCTTTATCAGAAATGAAAGTGGGATATTGCCACCCACCTTACTGAAATAAGAAAGATTATGAAAGAATTCCATGAACATTCGTACACTAAAATTACATAATCTAAATAAAATGGACAAATTCCTAGAAACACAAAAATTGCCAAAACTTACAAACTAATAGAAAATCTGAACATGAGCAACCCCCCAAAAATGGATACATTAGACTTCATCAAAATGAAAAACTTTTGTGCCTCAAAGGATATTTCAAAAGATGAAAAGACAACCTAGAGAATAGGGGAAACTATTTGTAAATCATATAACTGATAAGGGTCTGGTATCCAGAGTATGTTAAAGAACTTTTTCAATTCAACATCAAAAAAACAGACAATTCAATTTAAAATGGGCAAATGACTTAAGTAGACATTTTTCCAAAGAAGATATACAAATGGCCAACAAGAATGTGAAAAGATTCTCAACATCATTAAGCATCAAGGAAATACAATTGAGTTTGGTTTAGGATTAAAGATGATAAATGCGCCTGGACAGGATTTTTTAAAATAATGCTTCCATAATTTGTTAACCTGCATTTTGTCTGTTATTTCATTTTTTGAAGTTGAAATAAAGTTTTAAAAAAATTAATTAACTTCTGTTACATCTACAGCATGAATGAACCTCAAAAACATGCTAAGTGAAAGAAGCCAGATATAAAAGGTCACATGTTGTATGATTCCAGTTACATGAAATATCCAGAATAGGGAATTCATAGAAACAGAATGCAGATTGGTGTTTGGCAGGGAATGGGGAGATAGGGGTAATAAGTAATAGCTTAATTAGGTATCGGGTTCTATTTTGGAATGATGAAAATATTTTGGAACTTGGCAGAGTTACTGGGTGCACAACATTGTGAATTTCTTAAATGTTACTTAAATGTTCACTTTAAAATGGTTAATCTTATGTGAATTTTAAAAAAGGGGTATAGAAAATAAAATTTTCAGTATTAAACATCCATTCATTATTAAAAATATCAGTAAACTAGTAGCAGGAGGTACCATCCTCAATTTCATAAGCAACATCTTCAAAAACCTGCAGTTACTATCTAGAAGAAGGGAATCTTATACCTTCTATTCAGAATGGTACTGGAAATCCTAGCCATTACAATAAAGCATGGAATAAAACATATATTGAAGAGAAAGAATTGAAACACTTCTTAATTACAAACAACATGCTTGTTTGTATATAAAATATTTTGGAATAATCAAAAGTAATTACTAGGACTCATGTAAGTTTACAATGGTCTCAAGATACAAGATAAGTATTCAAAAATATAAGATGAGAAAATGTTTATATGTAGAAAAAAATTGAAAATAATGGTACCAAAATCACACAATATTTAGGAATACATTCAGCAAGATCTGTAAAACCTCAATATTGAAATTTATAAAATGTTGCTGAGATAAATTATAGACATAAAAATGTAGAGATATGCCATGTTCATGGATTGAAAAATTCAGTATTAAGATATCAATTCTCCCCAAGTTTATGTATAGCTTCAAAGAAATCACAATGATAATTCTAACAGATTTTTTATAGAAATTAGTAAACAGATTCCCAAATTTATATGGGTATGCAAATTACCTAGAATAGTCATAAGAATCCTGAAATGAAGCTTAAAGCTGGCAGGTTTACATTTCTGACTTGAAGACATACCATAAAGCTACAAAAATCAAGATAGATTGGCATATGGGGGTGGACAAATAAACCAGTGGAATAGAATAGAGCAGGGATTGGCAACCTTTTTCAACAAAGAGCCAGAGAGTAAATATTTTAGGTTTAATGGGCCACATCTAGGATCTCTGTCCCTTCTCCTGTTTCTGTTTCTCCTCCTCCTTCTTCTCTTTTACCTCCTCCTTCTTCTTCTCTGCTTCTTCTGCTTTTGCATCTGTTACTGCTTCTTTTTTGACAACACTTTAAAAATTTAATAACCATTATGTTTATGGGTCATAAAAAACAGGCCATCGGTTGGCAATCACCTTAGTAAAATCAAGAAATAGATCTTCACTACTATGTTAATTACCTTTTAACAAAGGCTTCAAAGGAGGTAAGTCAATGAAACAAGGAAAATCTTTTCAACAAATGGCACTGGAAAAACTGGATATAGCCATATGAAAAAATTAACCTCAACCAAGAATTCTAAAACAGGTAAAATTCATCTATACTGACAAAAAGCAAATAAGTAGTTTCTTAGAGATGGTGTAAGGATGGTTAATGGTAAAGGAGTACTTGGGAACTCTAGGGTAATTTAAATGTTCTATATCTTGATTGGCCTTGCAGTGTGTATACCTTTGTCAAATTGAGCATTTTGTTATAGGTAAATTTTTAACTCAAATGCCTATAAAGATAATCATGTTGGAAGTGGGGAATGAGTGGAGATATAGATGAAAAAACAGCAGAATGTTGGTTAATTGGTGAAGCAAAGTAATGGACAAATGGGGGGTAGGATTCACTATGACATTCCATTTATATTGTATATGTTTGAAATTTTAAGGCTCCTCAAACAGAAAAGCTTTTTAAATGCACTTTTGCTAGACTACTGGATCCTTCTAGCTTTCTATCCAATTAAAGACTTCTTAATATGAATTATCTGTATCCCAGAAAAATGGAACCACAGTTCCTCACTTGTATCACTGTGGGAAACAAGTGATCCAGGAAAATTTGCTTCAAGGTTTTTTTTTCCTTTTCCTGAGCCTTAAATTAGATTCCAATTTCTTTTACTAAAGAAGAGAGGAGGTGAAAGAACCAAAGAAAACAAATAAAAAATTACTTTCTGGAGGGTAACTTATGAGTAGTTCACTACACTGTGTTTAGGAATATAACTAGCTATGTTTAAAAGTACTCTCTATGCAGCATGGAGCTACATACAGCATGTAGAATTTGTAATGATATTTATAAGATGAGGATGCTTTGCTACGATAGTAAATTTTTATCTTAAAAGCACTAGCACAGGATAGAAATTCAATGGCATGACTGTTCCTGTAATATTTCACACTCCCAAGTGATTTAGAAAAGGAAATATATTTATTTCCATGTGCATTAACAGACTATTTCATGTAACTTGCACTTATTTGTAACACTGTATATGAGACAGCAGGTCAGATGTAGCTGATGCTGTGAATCGCTTGCACAATATTTATTCTAAACACCTTGCACATGTTCCTGAACTGCAGATGATGGGAAATTAAAAGATATACTTGAAAAGTTTACTTGCAACTAGGGTTTTATATGTGATTTAGGTTATTCCAACACGATGCTTTTTGCATGAGACATTGTTCAGAATGTGTTATACAGGGGGAAAGTATGTTTTGCAATGGTGCAGTGGTTAAGAATGAGGCTATCACACCAGCCAGATGTTGCTTTGAATCCTGACCACATCACTTTAAAGAAACAAACAAACAAAAAACATGTGTTGCAGAGATTGATCATTGTAGAAGTGGTGTGGTTCTGGAATTGGCAGCCGTGGCAGAAGCTTCCTAAATCTCTTGCAGAACACGATAAAGGCAGCATTTCCTACAGCAGGTCTGTTAGGTTGTGGTTTTGCAACTTGTTCCTGAAAGGTCAAAACAGAGTCTACCCCTTTAGTTCTTTCAACAGTATGGCAGCTATTTTCTTTGCTTAATAAACCCATTCTACTTAAAGAAGCTAGAGTAAAATCTGATTTTTCATTTGTTTGTTTTTGTTGTTGTTGTTGTTAGTCAAGATCCTGGACTGATATTCCAGGGTTCATAAAAACCATTCTGTTGAATATGAGGTAGATATAACTATTGTTTCTCTCAACTAGAGGTAGAAGATTTTTCCTTCAGAAGCATATGACATGAAACAGAAACAACAATCTTGGGAAAGAACTTGATTCCCAGGGGTAGCCAGCCATGTGGTATACATGACCAACCTCCTGCTCAAAGCACTGTAATAGAAGTTCCTGCTACAACCACTTACTCTATATTCAGCTGTTTTCTTACAGTCCTACACATTTTTTGTCTATACCTTAGTGTAGTGTTACACTGCAACTGGAATACTTCTGCATAACTAATGGATCACAATAAAGTCTAGAGAAAATCTTAGCCATTAAAGGAATCATGAATACAGGGCTGAATTAATGCCATAAACCTCTGCAGCCTCGAAGAATTTGGGAAGGAATGGGTTTAGAGAAGGGTTCTTCTGCCTGCATATATAGTTCTTGCTTATGTACATATAAACCTGAGGGGAAAAATGGGCTCATCTTTCCTTTTTGATTGCTTGAAAGCACATCATGGCTCCCTGGCATACCTTTCTTAACAAAACAAATCAGAAGGAGCATGCCTTTGAATTTGACCACGACTTTTCATTTATTTCTTTTAGCCTTTACTTGATTGTAAAGCTACGGGAGCTAGAGTTCAAAGAAAAATACTCAGCTGAAAATATTCCAGCAGAAACCAATGGGTTCAATAATTCTTGTAGATATTAGAAAAGCTTTTGAAATGCTAACATTTATGTAAATAATTGCACAGAAACACCCTTCTCTTGGAATAAATTACTCAGAGTCCTGTTTTTATCTATTTCCAAATACCTGCCTTCACTTTTTGATGAAACTCACAATATAGTAAATTACTTAGGAAAATGAAAACAGGAGGTCTCCTGAAGATACAATAATATGATTACCTTTACTTTCAAACTTTAAGGTAGGTTCCTGCAAGTTAGGCTAAAATGTAAATTTTGTTGAGGACCCTATTAGAAATGCAAAGGAACCAGTCACTTAAAAAAATTATAGACCCACTGTGAACAAAAGAGAGATGATAATGAATTTGGCTGAGCTGGCATTGTCGTAACAAGACTCTGATTTGCTGCTCAATAGTTGACTCTGCAGGCTTCATTCTGCTTTATAATATAAGTGGCAGGACTTGCAAAAAAACAGTATATTTAGTTTAAGTGCATATGGAGTGTGTGTGTGTGTGTGTGTGTGTGTGTGTGTGTGTGCGCGTGCATTATAGACAGGGAGCTGTTCAAAGGAAAAGCACCTGACCTTATCATAAAGTTCATGATCTAGTTTGACCCATGCTGTTTGTGTGGGTGATGGGACATTAATAATAGAATATTTAACCACAGTCATGCTTGTATTCCAGTTAAATATGAGTCCACTACACTTAGGAATTGATATACCAGAGTTTTTCTTTTGACAGAAATTAAACATCAATTTCCAAAATATATACAGAAATCTTTTTAGTAACCTCATCACAAATTGAAAGAATTATAAGTGATAACTGTAGTCTCAATGATTTTTTAATAAAGTAAACAGACCAGTATAACTGTAGAGCATAGTTTAGAAAAATATTTAAGAACTTAAGCTCTAGAATCACACTGCTGGACTTGAATCACAGCTCTACTACTCACTGGCCACTGGTGCCCAGATTTCTAACTGGGAATCATAATATCATTTATCTTATATGATTAAATAATGAACTACAGATACATCTTTGGCACTGTGCTTAGAACATAGTAAGCACTTAAGTGTTGGGCGTTGTTATCAAAATGATCAGCATATTTCTGGATAACTATCGTTTTCGGTAAAACTGAAAAGTAAGATCCTTAAGTGCAGGGGCTGTGTCTTATTTACCTCTGGTATCCCAGTATTCAAAAAAATTCCTGTCTCACAGCAGTCACCTAAAAAAGCTTAGCTGAATTGGTATGAGTTGCCAGACAGACCAGTATTGAGCCCAGGGTGGTTATATACTCAGCTTACTCGCTTTGACTATTTCATTTATTTTATTTTCTTCTACTTCTAATTCAGATAATGACAACAGTGGAATATACCGCATTAGCACTTCAAGTTGCAGGATATTTCACATTTCTTTATTTAAAATGCACTTACTGACAGCTAGAGCATAATAATCTAGGGACTGTATAACAGTGATTTTGATGAGGAGTTTGGTTAATAATATAAATACAATAATGTTCCTCTACTACAAGGTGTTAAGAATATGGTGATACAAGGGAAAAGTACACTAATATAACTTATAGACTAGTTAACAGTAATATTGTAATATTTTTCTAGCAAAGCCAAAGAAGGTACTATATCAATGCTAAAGGCAAAAAAGAATATGGGATATAGTTTTAAAAGACATGAATATGACTAAGCATTTTTGCCCTTAATTTTTTTTATTAACATGGAGGCATTGTTTGTATCATTTAGCCAATCTGTGTTCATTTACGTATCTTTCTGAACACTGAAGAAATAATTGAGCTAGTTTTTAGGACTAAATGAGATTAATATGCCTGGGCAGAATTTTTAAAAAGTAATGTTTCCATAATTTGTTAAGTTGTCTTTTGTCTGCTATTTTATTTTTTGATGTTGAAATAAAGTTTACTTTTTAAAAATGCACTTACTGTTTACGATGTGTCAGGTTATATAAAAATACAAAGTTACTTAATTCTTTTAGTAATATCATTAAATAAGTACTATTGTTAATGTCATATCATGCTTAAAGAAACTGAGACACAGACAGGTTGTATAAGTTGCTGAAAGCCACATCAGTAGTAAGTAGTGGAGCCAGGTAGTACATATCCTCTCTACTACCATGGTTTGGAATTTTGGCTAGCCATTTGGGAAAAAAAGAATTTAAAATGTACTAGAATTCTATTGCCAAAATAGGTGGATTCAAGCATTAAATTAAAAAAGAAAATTAACATATTAGGAAAAATGGGGAAATATTACTAGAGGTGGCAAAGGATGATATATGATATCAAAGATACATAGAAGAAAAGTCAGATTTTTCTACACAGAAATTTTTTAAATGTACACACACCTAGCAAATCTATGGAAAAGAGAAAAAATTCAAAATAAGGAAAAATACTCTCTTTATTTATTATGGAAAACATGTTTGGTTTATGCCTGTTGTCCCAGCATGATTATTAATTGTGCCTTGATTCATTCCCCAACGTGAACCAATTTCTACAATAAATTACTTGGTCATCCTAATTATAGACAAAGGTTAATATCCTTACTAAATAAGAACTTAAAAATAATTAAGAAAAACATGGATATTCCAAAAGAAATTGAGAGAATTTTATAAAATCAAGAATCACAAATGGTCAATAAGTATTTGAAAAAAAGTTCAATCTTACCAGTAGCTACGTAAATGCAAATTCAAATATGAACCACTATATTTGCTAATCATCTAAAAATTTTAATTAAAGGAGGGAAGATGGAGGGAGAAAAGAGGATAAGGAGGAGCCAGAGTGAGAGAGAGAAAAAAAAGGAATAAAGAGAGCAAGGGAGGGAGGTGGGTAATGATTAAGGGAGGGAACAAGAGAAAAGGAAGGGAGAAAAGAAGAAGAAAACAAATAGTCCGTGTTGGCAAGAATGCAGAGAGACACAAATTTCAGTTATGAGAACATGATTTAGTACAAGTTTTCTGGGGAACTATTTGACAGTAATCCCCCTTGTAGAAATTAAGAAACTAGTGAAGGATTTATGGAAATGTTATATAAAACGATATTCACTGTCATGAAAAATGTTTTTAAAAAGGGGTGGATACAATCACAACATTCAAATAGTTGCTAAAATTCATGATCACAATCTGTATAACAACATTATAGGGCTATCAGAAATTATACAAAGGTGTACTTGTAGGTATGCGCAAACATCAAATGAAGAAACAAGGTATAAAAATGGGATATGCAGTATGATCGCAATTGGTTAAGTCAAAATCTATACATGTGACTTTCCTATCAGTGTGTTAACATCTGATCCAAATGGTATTTCCATCGATAGTTGAAAACCTAAAAAGAGAGGTGAATATGTATAATTTCAAAGGGAACAAATATTTTGGAGTTTAGAAATTTATAATATATATAATGAAGTGTGGTCTATAGCAGATACATCATCCTACTAACTTTCACTGAGTTCAATTAACCAAGACTTTTAAAGTTTTATTCCCAGATTCTCTTATTAAGAAATATTATTGTAACATACACTTGGTTAGTTCTATCTTTAAAAATGATTTTTATTTATCCCAATTTGAATTTTCTTACAAAATTGAGCCAGTCATTCTCAGAAGACAGATATGAGATCTTATCTTAGCTTAAAGATGTGTGTGTTGGGGGGGAGGGGGGAGTGATAGAAGAAAAAAAAAACATTTTTAAAAAACTATTTCAAAAATTAAAAGAAACAATTGGCTGCTCTTTCTCACTGTCTTATGTGATCAATAACTAATTCTGTGGTCACCAAATAATGATTCTTTTCCTTTTAATGATATAGTGATATTTAACAATGTTTACTATGTCTTAGCACTTAGAAAACAAGGAAATATTTTCATGATGTAATAAAGATATTTTTCCTCCTGGGTTTACAACTCAGAGAAACAATGGCTGACATACCAAAAGCACAGTGCCAACAGCTGTCCATTACTCAGGTTAATGCTGAAAACCCACCTAAGACAGTTATTGCCAAGACTTCAATTTTTTTTTAATGTCTGCTACTTTA
Organism: Cabassous unicinctus; assembly: GCA_029593785.1. Taxonomy (NCBI): domain Eukaryota; kingdom Metazoa; phylum Chordata; class Mammalia; order Cingulata; family Chlamyphoridae; genus Cabassous; species Cabassous unicinctus. The sequence goes on along the minus strand of JAQZBX010009603.1, from coordinate 15,120 downwards.
TGTTTACAGGAATGTGCAGTTGTAGACATCCATGTAGCTGAGGAAGATTTTAAGGGCCCAGGGTGATTTTCTTTCTACGGCTAGCAGAGGAAGAAAATGATGTATATGTCTTCCTTAATTTTACTGGACACATTCCACTTGCCTCAGTACACCGGCTGGAATCTGCTCTTGGGGCTGTTTCCACAAGGATGATATCAGGAGGGATGATGTCATCACCTTCAGGGTTATTTTTATCCCACAAACCCAAGGGCAGGGCCACCCTTAGCCAAATCCCTCCCAGTGACTGCAATAGTACCCTCTGGGGATCAGGAAGTGGTGGGCCGACTTAAAAGCTGCCCTGTATTACATAGAAAAGTGCGGCTTCTCTATCTCCCTTCCCTCCCCGAGTGAGGGAGTGAAGGAAGGATCTGAGGGAAAACCCTCCTCCCAAAAGATGCACGCCGCCGACTCCTTCTACTCAGGCACAGGCCCCCAGATTTGAAGTATGCCACCCCAACCCCTCAACCCTATTCTAAACTCAGAAGCAGTGACAGCCATGGGGCAGAAGCACGTTCCTAGCGCTTTACCCTCATCTAAGAGATGGCAGGGAAAAACTGCAATAAAAGCCCGAGCCTCCCTCCAGAGATTTTTAAATCCTTTTTTATTACACGATAAGTTGTTTTTAAGGGAAATGGAAGGTGGGACAAGGTGCATTTCAGAAATGGTGTTGTAATGTTTTTTTTAAACACATTTTACTCTTCTTACTGGTGCTATTTTGTAGAGTAAAGAACAATGTTGACAAGTTTTTTGGTTGTTTTTTTTTTTTACACTTTTATTTTAAACTCAGACTTTTGTTTTTATGTTTAACATTTTCATAAACTTTTTTTTTTTTTTTTTGGTAACTGGAGCCATGTAACAAGTATGGGGTGAAAAACTGCCTTGTCTCAACAGTTTTGATAATTTTTAGGCTGAAAGATGACGGATGCCTAGAGTTTACCTTATGTTTAATTAAAATCAGTATTTCTCTATGAAAGAAAAATTAAGATATTTTAGCAGATAATCATCAAAGATAGAATGAAGAAACATGTATTTATAATAATATATGTATTAGCAAATAAGATTATCACAAATATTAAAATTTATAGATTTTCTCTTTCCTATTTTCATTTCTGATTATTGCTACTAATTCATTTTTGAAAATCAAGTACATATTAATGCTATGTAAAATAAAAATGTATATTTAAATATTTTACCATGATATAACTATTTGCATAGCAATATATACATTTTTTTTTATAGATTTATTTATTTATTTATTTATCCCCTCCTTGCTGCTTGTGTTTTACTGTGTCCATTCGCTGTGTGTTTCTTCCGTGTCTGCTTATCTCCCCCTTGCTGTGAGGTCCTCCTGCATCAGCCCACTGCGCCATACGGGCCGGCCTGCTCTCACAAGGAGGCCCCAGGAAGCGAACCTGGGGCCTCCCGCATGGTAAACAGGGGCTCCATCGATCAAGCCACACCCGCTTCCCGCTGTGAGGTCTTGCTGCATCAGCCCACTGCACTGTGCAGGCCAGCTGGCCTGCCCTCACAAGGAGGCCCCGGGAAGCGAACCTGGGGCCTCCCATATGGTAAACGGGAGCTTCATCCATTGAGCCACACCCGCTTCCCAGCATAGCAATATTTGACCATATTATGTTCTAAATAAATAGTGTGGGAAGTGCAAATGTACACATGCTATTTTTAAACAAAAATTGCTATATTACAGGCTAAAGAAAGTCAAAGTAATGCTTTGAGGAGTAGGAGGGCACATGCAATTGAAACAGGGTGCAAAGGGTATTTAGAATATGGAAAACATTTTATTCTCTATGTTAGTTGGTGGGTAAATGGGAATTAGTTATATTGTTATTTTTAATATTTATATATTACTTAGCTATAATTTTAAAGTAAAATATAGTGATAAAGTATATAGGCTAAAAGGATAGACATGTTGTATTAAGGTTTATTTAGATATAACAATGATTTGCCAGTTTTTAAATGTCTGCTAAAATGCACTGAATTTACTTTGAGGCATAGAAACACTGCTCATTCCATTTATTCACTCATTCCAATCTACTCTTATCTAAAATTTGTAGCAGACATGAAACTACATTCTTAAATGACAGGAATCAGGATTAAAACTATTAGAACAATACTCATGGACAACTTTGCATAATTTTTGCAATCATCCATTTTTCTATTAGTTATCATTTTGTAACCATTTGTATATTTATCTTACCTCAAAGAAAGTCTAGGTTTATTTAATACTTATGCTTTAAAAATATATTTAGTACTTTTATAATTTGGTCATTTTTCAAACAGACATTATTCAAAAAAAATTGGGGTGCAAAAGGTCTTTTGAAAAAATGACCAAACATAGAAACCATAAAAAAATAAGTATATATTTGATTCAATAACTTAAAAATTATAGTTTAAAAAAGAAAAGAAAAAAACCAGTCAAAAGAAAAAGGACAAAGTGTGGGAAATAGTTGCAACATTTATGTCAGAAGTTTATTTTTATAAAACAATAAGTAAAATAAATCCATTTCATTAAAAAAGTAAGAGGGGTAACAGCTATGAGAGTCAGTCTACATACACACCCATAATAGTTTTATATAAAAATTGTTTAATCTATAAATACATACATAAAAACTTTACAAAAATACTAATTATTTCACCTACCAAATTAAAAGGTTAATACAATTGATAATACCCCCATGTTAGGTGGGGTAGGTAGTTGGGGATTTGGTTCTCTTATACACTTCTGGAGAGAAATACATAATTATATTATTTTTTAAAGGAAAAATATACCTCTTATATGTGTCCATACACTTTGTTAGAACAATTTAAATTCTAGACTTCTTGAATTTATATACACACACATACAAATGTATATATGTACATATTTAAATACACACACACATTAGCAACTGAATTCCAACTCCATTCCTTTCATAACTCACACTTTGTCCATCATATAAATTTCTCCCAAATCGTCTTGATTTTTGTTCAATATTGTGTCAGAAATTGTACATGTAGCTCCACCTTTAATTAATGAAAATTTCATTTGCATTTGATTTTGAACCCTTATATGGGGCAAATGGGATTGATTCCTGACTTGTTTTGACCAGACTCAGTGCATTACTTGGTCAAATTCTGTTTACTTTGATCAACTCATTCTTATGGGCTCAAGAATTTAAATGTGTACTCCTGCTCCATAACATGAATATTATTCCCCAAAACTTAACTGAATTCCTGAGCCAACAAATTTTATTATTATCAACACATTTCTTGTATAGTGTTATTTCTCTCCAACCATCAAATCTCCTTAAGCAAAATGTTAATGAAAACAGCTTTATCCTGATGGGCATAATCAATAAAAGTGGCAACAGGGTGATGAATAAAAGAGAAATAGTAAAAGCAGATGGCAGAGCAGGAGTACAGATTTTTACCACAAAGCCTTTGGAGAGAGAAAGGAATTTGAAGTGAAGTAAATATAGAAAAGCCCTCCTGTGACTCTTAGGAGCGAGAGAAGAGAGTTGTGTTTAGGAGGCTCTGAGAGTCTGTCTCTTTGCAGCTATTTCTCTAAAAGCTTAAGGGAACAGGAGGTGTAAGTCAACCACTTTGAATTATAAAATAAGAAAAGAAAATAAGAAAGGTATTGAACATTAGGTTGCAGAATCTGACACAGAAAAAATAAACTCTTATAATGCATGTTGCTTATTTGGAAATTCTGAGAATTTTCTAGCAAGCAACAGGTGGTAGGCACATAGAAAACAATTGCAGTGAAGGTATGAAATTAAGATGTATGTAGAGTTCCTTTTATATTTTATTTATTTACTATGTTGTTCATAATGCTTTTTGTCAGAGTATGTCCAACTTTGAAAAACAGTAGATTCTTCATAGATTTTTCTGTGACCTGCTCTCGTGGAGCTTATACTCTACTACATGACAGAAAACAAACACATCAATAGGTAAATCATCAGTAACTATCTGTGGTGGTAATGAAGATAATGAAAAACGTAAAACAGCATGCCTGGGGGTTGCTCTAGGTTTGTTGGTGAGGAAATACTTCTCCAAGAAGATGCCATTGAAGCAAAAACCTCAAGAGGTATCAGTAAGAAGATTTTGGGGGAAGGATGTTCCTGGCAGAGGAAAGAGCTAGTGTAAATGCCCTAAGGCTGGCACGCGCTCCAAACTTTTGAGGAACAACAGCAAAAAAAGGCCCTTTGGTTGGAGAAAAGTGAAAATGGAGTAGAATTGTGACTGATAAGGTCTGAATGGGTTTCAGGGACCATGTCATTGAACATTATAAGCCACAACAGGGAGTTTGAGTTTTATTCTAAGTGATTGAGTAGAATGAGATGGTTTAAGCAGAACAGTGGTATGATTTGAATTATATTCTTAAGAGATCCTTTTGACGGCTCTCTGGAGAATAGAATATAAAGGAGCAAAAATGAAAACAAAGAGTAAGAGACTATTGAACAAATACAATCAAGAGGTGAGTTTGCCTTGGAATCTGGTGGCAGCAGCAGATGGAAAAAGGGGGATGGAGTAAGAAGTGTTGACTGGATTTGCTAAAATATCCAGGGTAAATGGAAAACCAGTACTATTTTCTAATAAATATTAAATACATAAATATTTTTAAGAGGAACCATATTCATTTATCATCAGTGGTACTAAGCATTTTCAGGAAAACTATTACTACAGAAATATATAGCTGTGATCACCAATGGACATGGGGTCTAATGGAAATTGGAGTGTCTCTCTTCTGAGCTGGGAATACCAAAAAAAAAAAAAGTAAGGCACATTGCTTTTTAAGCTACATTATTACTTTCCCCTTTAATTTCCTGCCACTTCCAGTTGCTTAATTTTATGTTTTGCTTCAATAAATAATAGTCCTATTGTTAAATATCATATATGTAGCAATGATTATTGAATATTTGAATATCAATATCACATACACAGGGAAACAAAATTTGTACTTGTCTTTCCCTTTAAAAAATTAGATCCTTTTGCAAAATTAAAGCTAAAAATATTGTGAAATTACTTAAACTGGATGAAGTTATAAGCAAAATATTTTAAAATAATCTCTGGTTTTATAGTTTTTATTACTACAACATGAAATAAATATTTGGACTCTTGCTGGAGTCTGTATATAAAAATTTTAAAGCAAAAGAAATAGTTTAATATTATCATTGATGCATTAATGTATATTTAACATAATAGATTATGTAACATATACTTCATTACATTCAGTGTGTCATTTCATATATGTATATTGCAAACTGAATACAGAAAGCAAATATTGAAATAAAATACAAAAGAAATACATTAGAGTATTAGTGTAAAATGTTTACAAACATATCTGCCTAAAATTTTTGACCTGTGAAATTCAAACTTTAACGAATTGAATTTAGGACTATTTTCTTTTTTAATCTTATTCTTCCCAGTCTGAGTTAATCAGGTAGTCATGTTGTACTTTCATTAAAATTTTTTTTAACTTTGCAGATAAAATATAGAATACCTATAGTAGAACACTAAATTCAGCATAAAATTCTTATTTTCTGAGAATGTGTCAGAATTATGAGTTCTTCCAAAGCTTAAGACTTTCAGCAGTCCTTTTCTTAAAGTTACATGAGCATTGAGACAAATGAAGGGAAAGAATAAGAAGAATTTGATTCTCTTCCCCATAGTAGTTAAGAGTAGAGCTCTGGGGCCAAACTTCCTGGCTAAGAATCTCAGCTCTGTCCTTACTAGCTATGTGATTGACAGCAAGTAACATCTTCTGTGCCTTAGTTTCTTCATCTATAAAATGGGGTTAGAGCATGGGCAATTTTATAATATAATGAAGATTAAATGAGTTCATACATATAAAAGTCTTAAAATAAAGCTTAGCACATAATACATGCTCAATAACATGTTGTTTACTATTAGTTATGTTACAGATACTTCATACATATTATTGGTTGAATATTGGAGCAAAAACAATTTATAGCAGGGCTTCTCAACACCATCACTACTGATATTTTGGATCAGATAATTCTTTACTTATGCATTGTACAAAGTTTAGCAGCACCCCTGGGCTCTACCCACTAAATGCTATTAGTGCTCCCTTCCCAATAGTGACAACCAGAAATGTCTCCAGATATTGTAAAATAACCCTAGGGAAGTAAAATTACCCCTGGTTGAGAACCATTAATCTAGAGTAACCATTCAAAGACTACATCAAATATTTTGATTGGATTTGCCTAATGTTATTGAATAACCATAATCTTAAACTTCTAGACTTGATTGTGCCACTGCCAGGTGGGAGTACAGAGATGTTCAGCCTGCAAATCTTGCACATGTGCTAATAGTCTATAGTATTACCAAAACAACTATTCATTGAACATTTTTTTGTGTGTGTGGTAACATACATACAACATAAAATTCCCCATTTTAACCACTTCCAAGCATACAATTCAGTGGCATTAATTATGTTCACAATGTTGTGCTACCATCACCATGATCCATTACCAAAACTTTTCCATCACTCCAGACAGAAACTCTGCACCCATTAAGCATTGACTCCCCATCCCCCATCCCCAACCCTGGTAACCTGTAATCTACTTTCTGTCTTTATGAAGTTGCATATTCTAGTTATTTCATCAAAGTGAAATCATACAATATTTGTCCTATTGTTTCTGGCTTATTTTACTCAACATGATGTCTTCAAAATTGGAAATTGTCATTGAACAGCACCGTAGAGCAGGAAACGTATGCGCATCAAACCCATTTGCCTAATTTCCTCTTTTGTCCTGTTTTACCTTATAAGTCTCATGTTTGTCTTCATAGCTAGGTCACCTATATTCTCTAGGCCTGATGTTTCTTCTCAAATTTCAGGTGGCTTATGATTCTTCTAAACTTATAGGAAGTTTCAGCAACCAGCAGCAAGTTGAAATTTATTGACACTGTCTTACTACCAGGTGGTATTTACAAATTCAGGGCTTGACTCAACCAGGCCAGATGCCACCCTGCCAAACATTATTTAGCTTAGTTACTAAATTAGTCAAGAATTCTCAGCTAGAGAAAGGGGGGAAATTTGATGGCACAGTACAATATTTACCTGCTATTATTTGTTTGTGTCTTACCATCATTCCCATTGAATGAATTGGGAAACTGATACTAACATAACTTGCTAAATTAAAGGGATAAGGGGAGAGAGAAGGCATTAAGAAAAAAGTAGAAAAAAGTTTTAGGGAAAAGATAAAAAGAGAAACTGAATGGGGAAAAAAATCACACTATGGAAATGATTCCATCATAATGACCTTGGATTCAAGTGGATGACCACAGGTAGTCAGAACTGGTTAGAAACTCAGTTTCAAGCAAATAAAACAGAGTGCAAGTGTTCAACAGAGTTATACTCTGATCTTCTCAGCTCAAGGAAACTATTCCCATCCTAGCTTTGGAAACATCTAAAGACCTTTGCTCTCTTTGTTAGCACAGGAGTAATGTGGGTTTGAGAATGTTAATGCAGACTGAGACAAAATGAGATTAAGCCTGACCAAGTGATCAAACTGTGCTAGACCCACTGGCAGACTGAAAACGTGTGTCAGTCTTTAGAGTACTAAATGTAATTATGTACAGAAAATTAGAAAAGTTCAACATTCATGGTCTTATCCAGAATATTGCAGACTTAAATTAGTTTTTTAGCTACAGCACGCATATATTTTATAGTTTCATAATGTCTTTGCTTTGAAGTACATAAGAAATGGGGGTGCCATGATGTTTCAGGCATGCAGAGTCAGTAAATGCCTTAATCTGGCATTGTGATAAAGCAGGTAGCTAAAGGAAGAGCCTATGTGTGCCACATAACCTTACCTTTCAGGTTACAGCTCAGTTAACAAGAATGAACACATGAATCAAGAAGAAAATCATAGCTCAGACTTTTTTGCCAGAATTTAAATTAGGATACCAAATATTTTAGCGTATTGATTATACAGGCATTTAAGCTGAGTGTTCCAGTAGCACTGGAGCAGAAGTGGTGCCCAGGCCACACAAAGCCATGAGAAAACCTTAAGTTTTACATGCTACTGGAAAAACAATGCACAAAACAGCAAAATTAAACTCTGTTGCCTGCTTTAAAGTCCCAGTCAATGTGTAATGCTTAACCAAATGTTTGACTAAATAAAAGGTCTTTGAAAAGTTCTATCCTTTAAAATTAATAACTATATGAGGATAAGTTTAGATTTTACATCATACTAGCGCTTATGTGAAATTAAGCCTATGCTGCTGTATAGACTCTCATCAAACCTGGATGTTTATTTTATGGAGGTATCTAGAACATTCCATGGCTATCAAATAGTTTGTTTTGTTTTTTCTTTCTCAAGTAAGCTACTTCCTTCTTATTTCTTTAGACATGTTCCTTTATTTCTAAGATGTCAGATTTAGCCATTTATGTAAATACAGTCTATAGCAATTTTAAAAAGCAATTTTTGTAACAGGTATTTCTGTATGTAGAAATATTGAACTTTGTTTTTCTCTTTCCTTTTCCACAATAAAACAGGCCATAATTATAGTGCCTTTTACTTTCACCAAGAAATTTCAATAGACTGAAATTGCACAGGGTATACATTTTTCTGACAGTTTTTTCTGACTTGTTAAAAGTGCACGACAGAGAAATGTCTTCAAATAATTTAGTATTAATTTTCTTCCCTCTAAAAGCAATAGTTATAGTAGTTTTAAATCCCTCAGTTTTCTAAAAAGAGATGCAGGGGCTGAAGAATTAATTGCTAAGGGAAAAAAAGTGATAGCAATTATAGCAATAACAAAACAAACATGCTAACCCCAAACAAGAATATAGAAATATTACCTAAACATCACTCTGGAAACTATATAAGATAAGTTATTGTGCTAGATATTGTGGTTCTTCATCAAGATACCTCTTCATGGGACACATCTATCTACAAATCATAGGAAATAACCACTGTTGAATATTCACATATGTGCCCCTCACTGCACATTGCTGTCAGGCTATCCAAGGGGAACTGACCTGCCCCACATAATGCTTCTTTCCAGAGGGCATAATTGACTCATGGCTAGCTAATGCAGGGATACAAAGGGCCAGCCAACTTTGTCTCAATTTGGGGCAACTCTGAAGGGCTCCCACTGAAATCAGCTGAGGACTCAGTTTAGGGTTGTCAAATAAAATACAGAACAGTCTGTTAAACTTGAATTTCAGATAAACAACAACAAAAAGACTTTAGTATAAGTTCGCCCCATGCAATATTTGGGTGTTACTTGTACTGAACATTACTCACTGTTTTATCTGAAAATCAAATTTAACTGGGCGCCCTGTATTTTTATTTGCAAAATCTGGCAATGTTATCTCAGTTGCTTCTACATTGTAGGTAAGCTTCTCCCTCTGCCCAATCCTGCCTTTCTTACTTTCTTTTTTTTCTATTTCTGACACTTTATTGATGCTGGAGGGTGCATAGGAAGCCTGGATGAGTATTTGCTGTCAAGGGGGCACAGGTGGGGACAGGGAAGGGGTTGAGGCCTGGCCACTACCGAGCAGGGAAGACAGTTGCCGCTGAATGTGCAGGGGATAAGCAGCTACCAGTACTCCAAGGGCAGGTGGCGCTCCACAAGCACATACAGTGAGACTCACTCGGTGACCAGGCCCTGTCTTCAGATCAGCAGCTCTAAGTCCTCTGGCCTCACAGCCTTGCAGCCAGCATGAGCAGCAAATACCTCCAGGTCATTGCAGAGATGCTGGAAATACTTGTCAGGCACTTCTCTACCATCTCAAGAGCCTTCTTCTACACAGGCATTTTAGCGTAGAAGCTAAAGAGTTTGACACAGTGGCTCAGTCCAGACTTGTAGGGATCTTTACGGGGCCTGGGTACAGCAGTTCATGCCCTGGGGAGAAATTAGGCCGAAAAGAGGCCTAAAAGGTTCTGACATGTCTGCAGCACTGGGTGGCGGGATTGCCTCAAGAAACTGATAAAGTCATCTGGCCCAGAGAAACTTGGGGGTCATGGAGGCCAAATCTGGGCTTTCTGTCCTACCAGAGGTGTCCTCATCCCCTCAAGATCTTTCTAGCTCTGAGGCCTCAACAGTCCCCTGGGATCCCTGCTTCTCCCACCTGTGTGTGCCTTTCATGTTTTTCTGCCCTGGCAGATCCTTTTACTCTTGGTGCCTCCTTCACTTCACTTATCTTCAAGCCTTCTTCCATCCTTTCCTCTGTCTCCTCACCAACTCTGTCCCCTAAGGGCTCTACTACACCTTCTCCAGAGAAGGCCATATCAAGGACATTGACCTCCTCTGCCTTTCCTGCCAGAGGTTGGGCTGGTTTCCCAAGACTTTGTTCTGCAGCTCAGGCCCACTGCTTCATGTCCCAATAAATATTTTGCACACATTAATCTCAGAACCTATGTAAAGACAATTCAATGTAAGGTAGAAATTTTTACCAAGGCAATTCAGATGAAGACATCTTTATGTACATTTATATTGAACTAACATCTGCTCTTATACTTTAAAAGCTTTAATTATATCATAACATATAACATAAACTATAGATGCTGATGCTTTAAGCTTTACTAGTCACATTTGTTTCTTCTCTCTTAAATGTGGAGTAAGAATTAAACTAATAAATGCCATGCTGTGTTTTAGCACACGTCTATTCCCAATACATGCATATAGACCACTGTACTTATCCAAGATCAGCTCTATGACAACCCTCTAGAAAAAAGTTTTAGAGTTATTAATAATAAAAATTATGTCATGATTTCCTTGCACATTTAATATTTTAGTTTAAGGATGGAAAATATTTTCCTTTTTGTGTACCAATGCAATCAATTGATATTGCTTGGCATTCTGTGTGTAGGATTCTTGAGAACATATTTGCATTTAATAGAAAAAAAACTGACATTAACAATGAAAAATATCTTCAATAGAAGGGTTGGAACTGGGAGAAGAGATCAGGGAGATATAGATAAATAGAGGAAGTATCTGTTTCTGTCCCTCTACTATTTAAAATGTATTTGCCTTTCTTCCTATGTTTTAAAGTCTTTAATATTTTTCACTGAGTTTAGGATTAAGCATAAAATCATTACCATGGACTCAAAGCCTTGGGTAATTCACATAACTTCTCTCCACCTCTCAGCCCCCTCTCCTATCATACATTTCTTTGCCATCTTTTTTCCAGCCATACCAACCTTCTTAGAGGTTTTACTTACAACAAAACCTTTAACCATATGATTCTATCTGCCAGGAATTTGTTCTCCCCACTTTTCTTCTGGCTAAATTTTATTTATTCCTTAGCTCTCATTTAAATGTTCCTTCTTCAAAGAAGGCTTACCACATGATCTAGATTAGGTGTATCCTTCTGATACACTCCCAGCTCTCACAGAACCTCTGGGAATTCGCAGCATTGTGATTAACCATTAGTTTAATGTCTGTTTTCTCTTCCATATTGTAATCTCATATGGTTAGATAGCAAATGAAATAATAATGGAATTTCTGCTTTAGACTTCCACTCTGAACCTCATTAACCATGAGTAACACACAGTTCTCCCAAGTTTATTATTCTGGTTTCCCAACCTGAAGCAAATTAGAAGTAGCAAGGAGACACTAAGTAGAAAGGAAATATTAGAATTAGATACAGCAATGGAAGAGAAAGTCAGTCCAAAAATTGAAATAGAATGAAAGTCACAAAGAACACGCACTGTGATTTAATGATATTTTTTACAAATTTAACTGAAGAAAGTAAATATTACTTTATAATATTTATAATATTATATATATATAACTTTATAATAAAGTTAGATATTTTGACAAAAATAAAAAACAAATTAACCAGTGGGCCTTTAAATACAATGTATTTTGGTTTACTAGTCTGATAAATATTTTATTAATGAACAGATTAAAATCTAAAAAAATAGCAACATATAGAAAAACTTAGAGTTTAGCAATATGATTCTCTGCAATAGTAACAAGTTAAGGAATATATACAAATACAAAATGATTTGAAAAGCTTTAATCCTATGGCTATTATAGCTCTAGAAATTCTTAAAAGATTCATTAAAATTTTGAGCACACAAACTGGTTCATTTAACTGATTTTTATGTTTGGGTTTCCCCTTTTATGCTAGATGTTTATTACCTAAACATCTAAGTTATTTTACTTTATTTTGAAGTTATTCTATGAATCCCCACCCCCAAAAAATTTTTTGTTCTTTAATCCATTCTCATGGGTATGGGGCCTTTTTGATTGGACTACATCAGTGAGGTGTGACTCAGGTTGAGTCTCTGCCCTCTTAGTGGAGCTTTGTGTAAAGAGATACAGAGCGAGAGAGAGACATAAAGTAAGGAAGCCACCATTTTTGATCCTGCCATGTGAGAGAAAAGAGAAAGTAGAGAGAGAGAGAGGACTCCAGGTTTGCCTACAGCTATAAAAAGGCAGAGAAGCCCTGAAAGGCTGAGAAAGGAGCAGAGAACAGAGGCACGGAGAGAGGCCCCCAATGGGCTGAGCCCACAGAGCAGCTCAAGGCTGGAGAGATGAGCCATATGCCTGATAGCCCACAGATGAACTCAGGAAGAGAGAGGAGCTGAGAGAGGTGGCCTGGCAAGAGACAAGCCCTATGCCTGGTTGCCCACAGCTGAGCTCCAGGAGATGGTGAGCCTGGAGGGGAAGGACCTTGGCAAAGATTTGCCACCATCTTGTTTTGCCATGTGGCAAGACACCAAGATGACCAGTAGCTGAATTGGTGAGAAAGCATCTCTGATGGTATCTTAATTTGGACATTTCATGGTCTCAGAACTGTAAGTTTTACCACAAACAAAATTCCCATATAAAAGCCAACCCAGTTCTGGTACTTTGCATTGGCAGCCCATGGCAAAGAAGAGATTTGTGATCATGAATAAGGAAAAGTTCATAAACATTTTGCTTAACAAACATGAAAGAAACACATTTATCAAGAAGCTAGTAGGGTGGTGGATGTGGCTCAGATGGTTGGGCGTCCATCTGCCATATGGAGGGACCTGGGTTCGATCCCCGGGACCTCCTGGTAAAATAAAAAATATTTATATATAAGGCGCATGGGCTGCCAGGCTCTGTGTGCCGGTGAGCCGCCAGGCCCTGGGAACCATGCGGCAAGATGATGACATAACAGGAGAGAGACGCAGAGGAGAGACAAGACGAGATGCTCCGAAAACCAGGAACCGAGGTGGCACAGGTGGCAGAACACCTCTCTCCTGCATTGGAGGTCTCCAGGATCGAATCCTGGTGAAGATTGGAGGAGGAGAATGAGAAGAGATGGCAGGAAAACAGACACAGAGAATTGCCCAGCGAATAGACACAAAACAGAAAATGGGGAAGGGGGGCTTAAAATGGATAAAGTAAATAAATAAATCTTAAAAAAAAAGAACCTATTAAGGTCCAAACACAATTTATGGCACTTAACATGTATGTTTTTACAACTACAAAAACTATTACAAACCCAAGATTCAAGAATTCTTATCACTTCAGGAGAGAAAAGAAGTATAATAATTTAAGATACTAACCAAAATGCACTCCCCTGTTTCCATTATACTGCCTCCAACCTTTGACCAGGTTTGTGCTAGCAAACATGGCTTGCTGCTTGTGCCACAAGAGGTGGTTGTTAAAATGAACCAGAGAACAATTATGCCAATACCCATAATTAATGTCCTGTTAAAGGCATGAGAAATTTGAGTGATATATACTTCATCATTCTTGGCTAGATAACATAAGTTCTAATTTGAGGAGGGAAGTCTTGAGAAGGAATTTTGTTGTGAATCTTAAAATTCATATCCTTTACCCAGCAATCACAAAAGTATATCATCTTCCTTCAGACCAAGAGCCCTTCTCTTTCTACAGGATAATAAATTCATTTTGCTATACACATCCTGCAGAGTTGACAGGCACCCAAAGCAAAGGATATTGGAGTTGCTATTTGAGAAGAGTGGCATACATCTTTAAACATCAAATCAAGAACATTCACCCAAGATGATAAAGAAATCATCTGTAGGTAATGTTGTGGATGCACATATTAACTCTTTTTTGGGGGAAAATGAACCACCACCTTAATATCAATATTCTAATCCAATCACCGTGATAAATTTAGTTGTCTGTTTTCAGCCAATTCCTCACTGGTCAATGAAACAGGCTTTTTTTTTCTTGAGCCTTGAACTAAAACAATTTGTGGGATAACTCATTTTGGCAAACAACAATAAAATCTAAAATTTGGCAATCTCTCTGGCAACTTTGTTCATTATTAGCTACCTCAATATCATAGATGGCTAACATATAGCTTCTGCTTAGGGGACAGATGTGCTCTAATTATTGTTTTGGATGTTAAGTAAAATCCATTAGGCAACATGTTTCTTTTTCCTTGTTCTGAGTACCTCATTTGACATCTGTATATGGATCCCTACCCAAACCATAAAATGTCTTGGATCTCATTAGATTTATTTTTTCTTTTTTTCAAAGATTTATTTATTTACTTTATCCATTTTAAACCCCCCCTTCCCCGTTTTTGCTGTTTTGTGTCCATTTGCTGGGCAATTCTCTGTGTCTCTTTCCTGCCATCTCTTCTCATCCTCCTCCTCCAGTCTTCACCAGGATTCGATCCTGGAGACTTCCGATGTAGGAGAGAGGTGTTCTGCCACCAGCGCCACCTCGGTTCCTGGTTTTCAGAGCATCTCGTCTTGTCTCTCCCCTGCGTCTCTCTCCTGTTACATCATCATCTTGCTGCCTGGCTCCCGGGGCCTGGAGGCTCACCGGCACACTGAGCCTGGCAGCCCATGCGCCTTCTGTATATATATTTTTATTTTACCGGGAGGTCCCGGGGATCGAACCCAGGTCCCTCCATATGGCAGACAGACATCCAACCATTTGAGCCACATCCGCCCCCTCAATAGATTTAATTGTATGACAGATTAAAATCATGTCTAACTGGGCATTCAAGGCACTTTTGGTGAGAGGATATCATGAGCTGAGAGATAAATGGTCAAAAAGAATATGGGGAGCAGATGTGGCTCAAGAAGTTGAGCTCCCACCTCCCACATAGGAGGTCCTGGGTTCAGCTCCCAGTGCATCCTG